>JADRCD010177292.1:7593-26006 GCA_019843815.1 Montemys delectorum
AGAGAGAGAGAGAGAGAGAGAGAGAGAGAGAGAGAGAGAGAGAGAGACTCCTTTCCTGTTATACAAAAGTCTGATATCTACAGGTCATGGCTTATCTGACAGGATATCTAAAGTCTAATACAGTACAATTTAGCCTTCTACCCCTCTCACACTACTAAAGCTATTCATTGTATAGTTTGAACAATTACCATGATGCCAAATCTCAGGTCTTTTTATGGGTAACTTGTGTTCTCCAAGATCAGTGTCTCACATGTTGCAAATAGTCTCTTCATGTTGTTACTTGCCTATTGTAGGCACCCAGTGTTCTTTCTTGGTCTAATAACTGTTGTTGTTCAAACAAAGTTTATCCTTGGATCCTCTTTTCACTCACTTTCCCTAAAAATGTAAGTCTTCCTAATTTTAGCCATTTATTAGTGTTGCTAATTATCTATACTAACAATGAAAGGAAAAAAGAATAATGATTACTTATTCTTATAGTAGTGTGCATAGGACCTTTCCACCAATTAAAATGAAACAGTAGGAATGAAATTTCCTACCACAGTGTCACATGTTGGGTTTTATCTTACGAAGTAGTTCTTATATTCACTCATAAAATGTTTGATAACTCCAATAATGCTTGTCCTACTATATATTTTTACATGTCTTGACAGACCTGTTGCTATTATGATTGTGTAATCCCACGACTGCATAAGAATAATGGTTACTTATTCTTATTACTTACTATAAAGTAGTGTGCATAGGACCTATCCACCAATTAAAATGAACCAGTTGGAATGAAACTTCCTAATCATTACCAGCTTGATTTAGCATGTGCTAATTATTCAAAACACGATCTGTTGCATATGTCATTTACATATACTTATAAAGATTTTCATAAGTTTCCTTCCTGTTCATATTTTTCTCCATATTCTGTATCTAACTGTTCCTTTTTAGAAGTCTTAATGTCCATTTGGATACATTTTTCTCTTACATAAGACAGTTTTAATGGTTAATATTAACTGTTCACTTGACAGGAGAAAAACAACTATACATGTCTGTAAATTATTATCTACATTGTGCTAGTAGATATTGAAAGAACTGCCTTAAATAGGGTGTTATCAGGCCATGAGCTTATGATTTGGATTGAATAAAAAGAAATAAGAAAGCTAAGAAATAACATACATCACTCTCTGCTTCCGGAACCTGAATATTATGTGATCAGCTGATTCATACCTAGAATGCTATGACTTCACTACTATGATAGACAATAACTGTGAACTATTAGGCAACATAAACCTTTTGTTCCTCAAGTTGTTTATTTCAAGGCATTTTAGTACAGCAACATAGTGATTAATATGTCAATGTATTGCAAATTTGGTGTCAAATAAATATGGAATCAAAATATTGGTGAGAATGTTAATATCTTAAAATAATTTTCTTTCTATATATAAAGAGGTCATTCTCGTCAATATCCTAGTCAATAACTGATGAACAGGTACCAACCCCAATGATCCAAGTTTTCACAAATATGGATTCAAAGTTCTTTAGATTAATTTCCCATGGTTTCTTCTTTCTTCAGAAGAAACAACCTTTGTTATTTTCTTCTAGTATAAAACTATTTACCCCACATTTACTTTGGTGATATATGTCTTCTCCCTGTCTATCTTGTTCTCCTCTACAATTTTTCATTTATTCTTGATTTTATACATTTGTTCCTTCTGAAGGCTTTTGTTTCTTATCGCAAAGCATCTTTGTTGTTATAGATGTTGTTTCTTTTTTTCATATTCATTTCGTAAAGGTTTATTTATTTACTTTATGTATGTAAATATATTGTCACTGTCTTTAAAAACACCAGAAGAAGGCATTGGATCTCATTATAAATGCTTGTGATCCACCATATGCTTGTTGGGAATTGAACTCAGGACCACTGAAAGAGCAGTCAGGGTTCTTTTCTTTTCTTTTCTTTTTTTATATGGTTTTTCGAGACAGGGTTTCTCTGTGTAGCCTTGGCTGTCCTGGAACTCACTCTGTAGACCAGGCTGGCCTCGAACTCAGAAATCCACCTGCCTCTGCCTCCCAAGTGCTGGGATTAAAGGCATGTGCTGCAGTCAGGGTTCTTAAGTGCTGATCCATCTCTTCAGCCCCCGTATGTTGATTCTTACCATACAAAAACAATTATAATATTTCATCTGTTCATCTGCCATATAAATTCTATGTTCACAAAAATAAGTTTATACACACACTCACATACACCTTAACACATATTGCTGTGAGAAATATTGAAAGGACCAGCAAGCTTCCCATACTAATACCAGGCACCCGCAACTCTCTGCCCCGTGGGGGTGGCCAGCCATGAACTGATGGGCAATGGGTGACCTGTTATTTTTTCGTGAGGACTTTGACTCTGAACTCCAAAATCTCTTCACCCAGCTTGCTAGGTGTGCTGTTACCACGTCAGCACCTTGCTTAATCAGGCAAACCCACACTTTGCCACAATACCTCTTTCTCTGGAACCTAGTCAAATCTCTGCGAGAAGAAAAACACCACAGAAACTTATCCCAGAAACAATTGTAACTCAATTTCCATGCAAAACAACTAAAACTTTATCCTGTAAGTCATATTAAATCTGATTCCTACAGTGTCAAATCCTGATGGACCCACCATGATACTGAGAAACTTTAGCAGTTACATCTTCCCTTATGCTATCTCGTTCCTAAACATTCTAACTCTCTCTTCCTTCTTTTCTTCCTCTGGACAACTTAAAAGTCCTACCTACTCACTCAGTGATTGACTCATTTATTCATTAGGAGATTGGTTCACAAGAAGTCACCTGAGTATGTGACTCACTCCTTGTCTGCAGCACCTCCCAGGAAAGCAGAATTAACCTCAAAATACAAACAACACCAGGCCCATCCACAACATATACATCTATATAACAATCAAAATAGGATGACTGTCTACATATATAAAATTTATACATGTATAAAATTTATATCTATTATTAGGGTGAGGGTACATTGTATAAAAATAGCAAAAAACAAGAAGATTATACTGAGAAAATTGTAACTTTGCAAATATGAAGATATTTACTTCCGATTTAGACAACAATTGTATTGGAAGAATCACATTAACTTAATTTGAAATTCCAAGGTGGATTTCAGGTTTCAGTATGTGTGGAAACAATTCAATATGTCAATTAAGCTTAATTTCCAACTGATTTGTTTCTTAGCACAGTAACAGCTACTGAATTCTCTCCATTAATCAATGTTAGACAGGTGTGTACATGGTCTTGTCACAGATTACTCATTGTCAACAATGAGTAGCCAAAGTATACAAAAATCACCCTGCCCTGCAGACCTTGAGGTCTGTGAAATGGGTGTCATTGTTGCAAAAATAGAATTTGTCATCAACCTTAGCTGTAGTATAGATAAAGTTTCTGAGTCCTTTCTTTCTATTCTGAAGTATGTAAAATAATGGAAATAATTGCCATCTTTTATAGTTAATGTCTTACTATATTTTCCTTTACACTTTTGAGTGTTAAGTTGTAAAGACTAAGTTCTACAATGCAATCACATATATAAGAAAGTACAATGAAAACATAAAAAGAGAACAAGGTAGACTACAAGTGCATCATAGATGAGTAAACTGCTTTCTAGAGTTAGCGTCTAGTTTCCAGTAAATTCTATATGTTATATAAAGAAGCAAATCAGCAAAAATTTTCTTGGGAAATAACTGACCATACATCTATATAACAATCAAAACAGGATGACTGTCTTTAAAATGTTCATAATCCTGAACTGTGATATGAAAAACAGAGGAATGGATACAGAAAGTGTGGTACATCTACACAATGGAGTACTACTCAGCTATTAAAAACAATGAATTTATGAAATTTTTAGGGAAATGGATGGATCTGGAGAGTATCATCCTGAGTGAGGTAACCCAATCAGAAAAGAACACACATTATATGGATTCTCTGATAAGTGGTTATTAGCCCAGAAGTTTGGAATACAGGAAGAACAACACACAAACCACAAGAAACCTAAGAAGAAGGAAGACCAAAAGGTGGACATTTCATTCCTTCTTAAAAAGGGGAATCAAACACCCACAGAAGGAGTGGCAGAGATTAACTATGGAGCAGAGACTGAAGGAAGGACAAGCATATGGCTATCTCCTGAGAGGCTCTGACAATACCTGACTAATACAGATGTAGAGGCTCACAGCCATTCATTGAACTGAGTACACTGTCCCCAATGAAGGAGTTAGAGAAAGGTTCTTTGGAGCTGAAGGGTTTGCAGCCCGTTAGGACGAACAACAATTACTAACTAGTACCCTCAGAGCTCACAGGGACCTAACCACCAATCAAGGACTATACAGGGTGGGACTGAATGTTCTGGCAGCATGTGTATAGTAGAGGATTGAAAATTCGATCATCAATAGGAGGAAAGGACCTCGACCTTGTGAAGGTTCTATGCCCCAGTGTAGGGGAATGCCAGGGCCAATAAGTGAGAGAGGGTGGGGTGGCAGGCATGGGGAGGGGGGAGGCAAAAGGAGTTTGTTCTTGTTGTTTTTGTTTGTTTGTTTGTTTTTTGGAGGGGAACCTGGGAAAGGAAAAATTTACATGTAAATAAAGAAAATATCTAATATAAGAAAAAAACAAATTAATTTATGAAAAAACAACATTCAAAAAAATTAATTAAATAAAGAGAAAATATACAACATAGAAAGTGCAATAATCAAAGACAAAGTTACTAGCTTTTCATAAGAAAGAAATACTATAGTTGATTACTGAATCTTATAAAAGAAATGTGGAAGAAAAATAATGAAGTGCTAATGGACATGGATAAAATCAAGTGGCAGTGTGTTTACTGGTTTCATAAGAAGAAGGTTGAGAACAAAATACAGGGCATTCCATTAATAATTCTGGACAGTTAGCCATACTTTACTTAAAAGTAAAAATGAGAGAAATACCTGTCAAGCATAATGAATTGTAAATAAGATTAATCAAATGAGAACCATTATAGGCAAGCATTGGAAAAACTAATAAATAAATTTATGTAGAGATAGCATATTAATTATTCTAAATATTTCAATATAAAATAAAATTTCTAGGATTTTAAAAAACACTCCAGTGAATTTTTTATTTAATTTTTAGATATTTCATAAAATATATTTTGGTCATATTTAATAAGTTATTTCTCTACTGGTGAAATGGTGAATTCAAACCAAATAAGGTTATATTAGATTTATTGGGAGGTACTTTCAGGCCCCAGGGAAGTTCACTGGTCCAAGGCAAGGAACCTAAGGAAGTTGCCATGGAAGGAAGAGAGAGAAAGAAGAGAATGAAAGAAAAATCACACATGCAGAGAGAGGAAAGAGAGAGGAGACCAAATGTCTGGATTATATAAGGAAGAGCCTCTTGGGGAAGGGTAGCCCAGCTCCTGGCCTGGAAATTTCAGGGTTGGGGGCAGGGTATGCCAGGTCAGGTTTAGGAACTAAGGAATGCTGAGAGTACCTGTGGACCCAGTTCACTTTGATATGTAAAATAATACACTCCATTCTCCATCCTGGTATCTGACACTAAATAATATTATTTTCCATTTCACAATCCCTCCCTGTTTTGTTCTACCCTTCCCTACCCATTCAAAATCATTTTCTTTTTCTCTCTTAAACAAAAGTTGAATACAGTCTTGCATGCATATACAGATTTATGCATACATATGGAAACCCCAACACACACACACACACACACACACCCACACACACACACACACACTGTATTGGCTATCATGGGGTCTTTCCTGGAATAATTTTGATATACCCAGTGTAACTCCACTGATGGAAAGTGTTTTGTTTTCCTCTCCCAGCACCTGTCAACCTCACATTGTTTCTTGGTTAATGGATGGATTTTATGTACATTTTTAAGGTTAAAACTTTGTTACATTCTTCATGGTAGGACTTTGTCTGGCTTGAACTTGTGCATGTCTTGTGTATGGTGTCATAGTCTTTGTGAGTTCGTATGTGTAACATCACTATTTTCTCTAAAAAATGCTGCTTACTCAGATACAACCATGATCTATGGCTTTTACAATTTTACTGCCTCCTCTTTGTACTGATTCCTGAGTGAGGGAAAGTGGATGATAAAGACTTTTAGGGAAAAGTATTTCCAAGTCTGTCAGTCTTAGAATGTCGTCCATTTTTAGGTCTATGTGTCCATGTTATCTACTGCAAAAAGAAGCTTTTCTGATGAATATTCATCAAAACATTGTTCTATAAGTATAGTAGTATGTCATTTATTGGTATCTACATATAGCAAAGTGGTTGGGAATTTATTATAAGACCAATAAGCCACCTTGTCTCAGGTTACAGGAATCATTAACAGTTTCAGATATGGGTTCCTTCTCATGGGATGAGCATTAAAGCCCATATATTTGTGTCACTATTATGCCACTATGTAGGACAGTATGGGGCAGTGGTCTGCTCAGGTAGCTTAGGCTCAGTAGAATATTTGGTTTTGAGCCCTGGAGCCTCTGCAGGCAATTTCTGCTTGCAGGGTGCGGAAGGAGCTTGGCTATAACTCCTGAGTCTTTGGTTCCTGTTTCCTGCACAACCCCTCACAGCTGCCCCTTCAGATGTGTGCTCTGTCAGGCAGACAATGCCCCAAGCTCACAGCATTCTAACTGGACTCTATCCCTACTCATCTGACCACAAGTCAGACAAGATACATCCCATACAATAAAAGGGGCGGTTTGTCCCTTCCTTGCTCTCTTGCTCTTTGTCTCTGCTCTCTTTCTCTTGGTCTCTCTCTCCTCTCTTGTTTCTTCCTTTCCTTTCTCTCTCTCCTTTTCTCCTCTCCTTCCTCTCCTTTCCTTCTCTCTACTTGACTGGCCCATTTTCTCTTT
This sequence comes from Montemys delectorum, assembly GCA_019843815.1. Taxonomy (NCBI): domain Eukaryota; kingdom Metazoa; phylum Chordata; class Mammalia; order Rodentia; family Muridae; genus Montemys; species Montemys delectorum. Next base: position 14,475 of record JADRCD010177292.1, read on the forward strand.
CCTACACTAAAATATCTAGAGAAAGGACCCAAGGAGCTGAAGGGCTTGCAGCCCCTTAGGACAAACAACAACATGAACTAACTAGTATCCTTAGAGGTCCCAGAGACTAAACCACCAAGAAGAGTACACATTGTGGGACTAATGGCTCCAGCAGCATACGTAGCAGGGGATGGCCAAGTCAGTCAACATGGGAGGAGAAGCCCTAGGTCCTGGGAAGGTTCTATGCCCCAGTGTATGGGAATGCCAGGGCCAGTAAGCAGAAGAGGGTGGGTTGGTGGACAGGAGGACGGGGGAGGGAACCAGAGTTGTTTTTTGTTTTTTGGTTTTTTATTTTATTTTATTTTATTCTTTTGGAAGGGGAAACTGGGAAAAGAGATATCATATGACATGTAAATAAAGAAAATATCTAATAAAAAAATCTCATTAATACATTGCCTCCTTTTTAACTAACATGTCATGCAGCCACAGATCAACACCAGAGAGAGAGATACAGAGAGAGACACAGGCCTCAGCAGCGTCCCTGCCCTTGGTACAACACCACTGGATATATCTTGCAGGCAGATTGCTTTCAGCATTCATAGCAGCATGAGATTGGTGGTTACTTTTCTTATGTGGTAGTGCATATCATACCTTCCAGCACAATGGATGTTAGTCACTAGGAATAAAACTTCAACTTGAATACCAAGTAGATTTCTCTATTTCATAATATAAGTGGTGTCTTTGGCAACACAGTCTTACATTCAGGACATAGAGACTATTGTATATATGATGTTTGGTGGGGAGTTGTGTATAAGAATACTTTGGCCAGTGGCTCAAAGGATATAACACATTTCCGGTACTGGTGGTTTTCATTGGTAGCAGTGGCATTTAGTATTTTCACATTATACAGCCATCATCTCATCTTGTTTCACATCTCATATCTCATAAAGAAACTCTTAAAACAGGTGCATTCATCCCATTACTGGTGAGGTTGAGGCAGGAGAACCATAAGTTCAAGGCCAGTCAAAATTAAACAAATAGAAATTATAAAAATCCTTTAGGTCATTGCTTCTTATCCCCCAGTTGTTTTGGGGGTCTCGTTACCCTTTCATAGGGGTTGCACACTAGATATCAGTATATAAAATATTTACATTGTTCATTCATTTTAGTAGCAAAATTACAGTTATGAAGTAGCAATCAAAATAAATTTATGTTTGAGGGTCACCAGAATATGAAGAACTGTATTATAGATTTGCAGCAATAGAAATATTGAGAACCACTGCTTTGGGTTGAAATAAAACACTTCCATATTGTATGTTACATTGTCACTTGGTATATCAACCACTCAAGGACAGCTATCATTTATAGGAGTAACTGGCCAACCTATTATATACTCTATGGTATTTTTGTTTTATTTTTATTTTTATTTTTTGATGTGTGTGGGCGTGCATGTGTATGTGCTTATTAGGTTCACTATGGTGAATTTTGAGGGAATATTTTCTTGTTGTTTTTTTTATATTTATTTTTAAACATTCTTATTGGATATTCTTTTTATTTACATTTGAAATGTTATCCCCTTTCCATGTTCCTCCTAGAAAATGCCCATCCAATCCCCACTCTCCCTGCACCTTACTCACTCTTGCCTCCCAACCCTGGTATTTCCCTACACTGGGTCATTGACCCTTCACAGGACCAAGGGCCTCTCCTCACATTGATGTCAAACAAGGCCATCCTCTTCTACATCTGCAGCTGGAGCTAAGAGTCCCTCACTCTTTAGTTTATGGTTTAGTCCCTGGGAGCTCTGGGAAGTCTGGTTAGTTAACAATGTTGCTCCACCCATAGGGTTGCAAACCTGTTCAGCTCCTTCATTCTTTTCTCTAACTCCTCCACTGGGGACCCTGTGCTCAGTCCAATGGTTGGCTGCATGCATCCTTCTCTGTACTTGTTGTGCTCTGGCAGAGCCTCTCAGGAAACTCCTGTCAGCAAGCACTCCTTGACATCCACAGTAGTGTCTGGATTTAGTGACTGTATATGGGATGGATCTTGGTTTAAATGCTTTTCTATTTGTTTTTGTTTGTTTATTTGTTTTTGTGTGGAGAAATAACTACTAGTTGGGGAGGATCTAGAAGGATTGGTAGAGGGAAAGATTATGGAAAATATATTTAAATTAAAATGTTGTTCTAAGTAATAAAAATATAATTAAAAAAGCAAATAGCAGTCACGACACTGAACATACATCAAACAAAATCACAAAATTTTAGATGGTAAAATAAATAAATAAATAATATTTTTAAATGAATCAACATATTGTAATTTACAAATAAAATACTTATATAATCAACAACCACATGTTTCAAAATCTATTAACTAATTTTTAAATGTTTTGGAGTTAGATAAATAAATGTAATATTAAATTGGAAAATGAAATAAAAAGAAGAAATACTATATTTGTAGCATTGAAACATAAATATTTTATAGTTTATTGTTTCATCAAAGATTATGACATCATGAACATTTAAATTAAATAGGGGCTTCTACAATTATCTACTAATAATTAAACATATATAGTATTTTTTATACATTTGGATATTCATATAACTATGTACATGTACATTTTCAAATTGTGATTCAAGAATAGGTATGTCAACTTAATAGGTGTGTAATAGGTACTAATAGGTATGTCTAATTAAAAACTCATCAAAAAATTGATTAATGAAATAAAAACATCAGTCTTGTGCAAGAATGTACCATTGAGGTAGATGCCTGGCTTGCTGACAGTACCAGCAGGTGTAGCAATCTGACCTGTGTGATATCCCTTCATGAATTCCTTTTATATTTCCAGGAAGGGATAAATGGAGAGAACCGCATATCATGTTGGAGACTTAACAACAGAAAGCTTTAGTTAAGTTTGATAAAACCATGAGTCCATTTATTAACAAATGGAACTAAAAGTTGGGAGATAGACATTTCTAAGAATATTGAATAGATAGTATAATAAGGCTATCAAAGTTTTGTCTTTTGACTTTTACATACTCACAATTGGCTTCAGGAGAACACTATTCAGGGGAACTCAGGATCACAAAGTGAATGTTAATGTCAATCAGTGTAAAAGGATGAAACCCCTCGACACACTTCTAAAGAGTCTCTTAATCTATTGAGAGAGAACATTTCTCAGAAGTTATCAGAAGACTTCTAGGTTTTATATTGATAATGCCCATGTCTAACTCAAAAGTGACTGAGTGTCATTGATTTTACATAACACTACTATGGTTACCTCTTATTGTTTAAAACAGCAACATTCAAAAGATACTTGGTTAGTATTTTAGGACAAAATAGATCGAAAAATGCTGGAATAGCCTCTTCCATTTCCACCATACTTTTGCATTTTTCTCCCCCATCCTTCTCTTTCCAAGATTTTATTTCACAAATGCATGCTTATTTCACACATTCCGTACATGTTGCAAGAAATCTTTAAAAATGAACCATCCAACTCTCTAGCCCTGCCAGGCCATGTTCCCACTTTCGTACCAGCAAAGGCAGGCCAAAACACTATGTCAGTCGGGGTCCTACAAGCTCTGTCTCACATTCCAATAACCAAATAGAACTGCCATCCTCACAATTTGCTAACACAATACCTGCTAACCCAGTAAAAGCAAGACTCAATGCTTATAGTTAACCAAACAGATTTATATGTCAATAAATTCTTAATACACAAGATGCCAATATAATAATTTCAGAACCAAATGATAATGATAAAAGCTGCCCACCTATATCAGACAAATTATCCCAATATTCTAAACTTTATGATATCGTAAGGACTGTAGCTGAACATAGCCACCCTGATTCACTTCTGCTGCTATCTTCCTTTCTTCCCACTATCACAAGACGCTCCCTGTCTTTGCAACTCTTAGCTCTGCCTTCCTTTTCCCTGTCCAGTCACAGGCCTCCCACTGCCCTAATATAATTGGACAAGAAAAATCTTGGGACATATACATGTGTATTTAAAATGCTTTTAGTTATGTGAAATAAATCTAATTTCTCTCCAAGGGTAGAAAATGAAGTAACAATTGCTGACTTTCCTTGAAGCACATACTCTTTGGGACCAGTGAACAGTCCTCTGAATTGAGTTCACATGTGGCTCCCAGTGACCATGCTGTACTATCTACTGGTTTGCTATATATTGCTTTTATGATATTTAAGTATGGGCCTTGAATTCCTGATCTTTCCAAGACTTTTATCATGAAGGGATGTGGGATGTTGTCAAATGCTTTCTCAGCATCTAATGAGATGATCATATGTTTTTTTTTTCTTTGAGTTTGTTTATATAGTGAATTAAATTGATGGATTTCCAAATGTTGAACCATCCCTGCATCCCTGGGATGAAGCCTACTTGATCATGATTGTTGATTGTTTTGATATGCTCTTGAATTCGGTTTGCAAGAATTTTATTGAGTATTTTTGCATCAATATTCATAAGGGAAATTGGTCTGAAGTTTTCTTTCTTTGTTAGGTCTTTATGTGGTTTAGGTATAAGAGTAATTGTGGCTTCATAGAACAAATTGGGTAGAGTACCCTCTGTTTCTATTTTGTGGAATAGTTAGATAGTTAGAGGAGTATTGGTATTAGGTTTTCTTTGAAGGTCTGATAAAACTGCACTAAACTCATCTGGTCCAGGGCTTTTTTTGGGAAACTACTAATGACTGTTTCTATTTCATGAGCAGATATGGGACTGTTTAGATCATTGATCTGATCTTGATTTAACTTTGGTACCTGGTAACTGTCTAGAAAATTGTCTATTTCATCCAGGTTTTCCAGTTTTGTTGAGTATAGGCTTTTGTAGTAGACTCTCATGAATTTTGGAGTTCCTCAGTGTCTGCTATGTCTCCCTTTTCATTTCTGATCTCATTATTTAAGATAATGTCTCTGTGCCCTCTAGTTAGTTGCTCTAAGGGTTTATCTATTTTGTTGATTTTCTCAAAGAACCAGCTCCTGGTTTGGTTGATTCTTTGTATAGTTCTTTTTGTTTCTATTTGGTTGATCTCAGCCCTGAGTTTGATTATTAATAATAAAAATTTTACATGACCCCAAATCCTTAAGACAGATATCCTTCTATTATGTAGCACTTTAGGAGCTGACTTCTACTTTATGGAAGTGTATACGGTCAATTAATCATTAGAAAAGAATGGGTTTGAAAAACATTAGTTATATTTATATAAAAGAGCACTGAACATTCACTGAGACTATTCATGTATATTAGATTCCCTCAGGGAAATATGATACCTCTGATTCAACAAGTTGACCTATATCCGAATCATTAATATAAACATTACTGGTGTGTGATGTTGATTATTATTATTACAGGTATTCTTATATACACAATCATAACAAAGGTGGTAGAATTGTCATGTAATTAGTTGAAAACCATTATGATCAATTGTTTTCTTTGCAGCATGAATGTGTACATGGTCCAATTTCTTCCAATTTTTTCAAATGAAAGCTGAATAATTATCTTCAGTAACTGCCAGTGTAATACATTAAGCAGTAGAGTACAGTCATTATCATTGCCTACTCTATTCCCTCTATCTCCACTCTCTCCAACCAGTACATTTCTTCTCACAAGTACCCTCCTCCTTTTTCATCTTCTGTTGGTGTATGTCTCACTTTTTTTAGTTAGAATTTCTAACAGAGCAAGAGGAAGAAGTACCTTGTCAAAATATACAATATACCAGACTTTTCACACCCTGATAAAAACATTTCTAAAACCTTGATGATAATCACTATGACAGGCTTTTGTTTAAAAATATCTGAAAAATACAATATTTAAAAATAGGGCTAAGTCCATATCCAGTCAACAATTTACATCCTGAGTCATATATAGATGAGCCTACACTAGCCCTCTATGATACTGAATTGTTCTTGAAAACCCACAAGAAAATTAAATAAGGATTTTCTGATTATTTTCAGTATTTTTTCTTTCATATATTTGGTTATAGAATAAAGTATCTCAATAAATCCAGCACTATAAAACAACTTTCAATGATAAGCTTCTTAAATTATTTGGTTAGGTTCTATATTGTTTATTTCTACAAAGAAGTAGCAGTTTTCTCACAGGCCTAAATCCTGATGAAGGTTCATTACTACATATTTGCACTATTTGTATATATTCCAGAATTGAAAGAAAAGTACCCACCAAAATCGTGTCTACAGGACACACTATGAGAGACATCTGGACCAGAACTCCCTATATGATCTAAACTTCTGACCTACCTTGCAACTACTTGACAGGGTATCATTTCTGTTTAGATATGATTCATACTGTAATTTCTGGCACTAACTTATCAGAACCTCAATGCCATCATCTGAAAATACTTTTAGAGCCTGGTCAAGACATTCACCTTCTATTGCTGAGTGGCCCTCAAAAATCACTTTAGGCTTTTTTGGATGAAGAATGGACATGGTGTTTTCATTAGTGGTATTTTTATGAGGATTCAAGGTCCTTTTTCAAGTGCACTTACAGAATTGATTCAGATTTTATTCCCTTTGTCATTTTGGAAACCCATAATAAAAACTGACATGTGAAATCACAGTCAAGGACAGTTCTTTTTTTTCTAGCTTGGAGACATTAAGCAGTATAGTGCCATATCAAAGACTGAGCTTTGACACGTTCTTCAGTTCTAGTTTATTTTGTTCAAGAGTCTAATCACTAATTAAAGACACACATGAAATGTGCACACAAATGCACACACACACACACACAAACACACATTTATTGCTATACACCATTTATGCTGCAAGCTTACGAAAAAATACAAGAAATTTAGTCCGATATGTACTCCAACAAAAATTTATACAACCCACATTTTATCATTAATACCTATATGCATATTTTAGTTAAGATATAGAAGAAAGTATAATTAAATTTGCGATCTTGTTTGTATGTGTGCATGTGTGTGTTTGTGTGTGTGTGTGCACATTTGTGTGTCTCTGTGTTAAGTAGACTGAAAGTATACTTGTTACATTTTTTTCAGCATGATAAAAGCTGAAGTCTTTTGGGGAGAGAAAACCTCAACTAAATATTGAGCTATAGTAAAGTCATTATTTCCTTGATTAATGAGTGATCTGAGAAAATAGAGCCAACTGACAGAGAATCCATACTTGGGTAAATGGTCTTGGATTGTACAAAAATAAAAAATAAAAGCAGGTTAAACAAACCATGGGGAGCAAGTCAGTGAGCAGCATTCCTTTATTACCTCTGTCTGCTTCGGTTTGTGCTACTAAACTTGCTAGAAGTTGTGTGTGTGTGTGTGTGTGTGTGTGTGTGTGTGTGTGTGTGTGTGTATGTGTGTGTGTGTGTGTGTGTGTGTGTGTGTGTGTATGTGTGTGTGTGTGTGTGTTTCATCTCAAAATTGTTTTATGTAATTTCATAGAGTTTAATCAAAACCTAGAAAGCAAACTTGGATGTGGGCAGTTAAATGGGTAGAAGATATCTGGACAAAAGAGATGTCCAAGGGGAACCAAGAGAGGTTAATGGATTACATAAGGTACAGAAACAGAAGGACAGATACTGGTGCAGAAGAGTAAGACCAGATAAGGGGGCCCAGAGAATTGTGTCTTCAGACAGGATTTGAAAACAGTAACCATTACTATGATAACATATAACATTCTAGGTTCCTGTCCATAAGCAATTTCTGATTGTTTTTCTTTGGTTATGTATTTGATTGAAAATATTTAAACTATAGAACTAACTTTAAATTAACTCTATTTTCAGTGAAAGTTAACCTTCATTATTGCTAATCTTTCTATAAGAAATGCCACCCAATAAAATTTTATCAACAGGAAGAACTCTATAAAAGTGATACAATATCCAGAGAAGAATTTAATGTCTAATCTTAAGTATTACAGAAAAAAACAAACAAAAACAGAAACAAAAACAAAATTAAAAAACAGGGTAGGTCAAATTTTAGAGAGGGATGGGCAAAGTCTATTTGATTAGCTGTGTATGAAAATCATTGTAATGGAGAAGAATGGTGTTACAACTTTTCTTCAAGGAGCAGAATATATGACAGTTAACTTTAAACTTTTTCATGTGAAAAGTAGACATTTTAGTATAATTGTTTTTATTATCAAACTATTTTTGTTTATATTTTATGATGATTATTTGTGTTTTAACATAGTACAGCATGTGGTACAACTACTCTGGAAATCAGTTTGGCAGTTCCTCTGGAAATTGGACATAATTCTACCAGAGGACCCAGCTATACCACTCCTGGGCATATATCCAGAAGATGCTCCAACATGTAATAAGGACACATGCTCCACCATGTTCATAGCAGCCTTTTTTATAATAGCCAGAAACTGAAACAACCCAGATTTCCCTCAACCGAGGAATGGATACAGAAATTGTGGTACATCTACACAATGGAGTACTACTCAGCTATTAAAAACAATGAATTTATGAAATTTTTAGGGAAATGGATGGATCTAGAGAATTTCATCCTGAGTGAGGTAACCCAAACACAAAAGAACACACATGGTATGCACTTTCTGATAAGTGGTTATTAGCCCAGAAGTTCGGAATACTCGAAGTACAATCCACAAACCACAAGAAACTCAAGAAGTAAGACCAAAATGTGGACACTTCATTCCTTCTTAACAGGGGGAACAAAATACCCATGGAAGGAGTTACAGAGACTAACTATGGAGCAGAGACTGAAGGAAGGGCACTCAAGCCTGATATAGCTGTCTCCTGAGAGGCTTTGATAGTACTGGACTAATACAAATGTAGAGGCTCACAGCCATTCATTGAACTGAGTGCAAGGTCCCCAGTGAAAGAGTTAGAGAAAGAACCCAAGGAGCTGAAGGGTTTGCAGCCCCTTAGGACGAACAACAATATAAATGAACTAGTACCCTCAATGCTCCCAGGGACTAAACTACCAATCAAGGAGTGCACATGGTGGGACTGATTGCTCTTGCAGCATGTGTATAGTAGAGGATGGCCAAGTCGGTTATCAATGGGAGGAAAGGCCTTTGGCTGGCCCTGTGAAGGTTCTGTGCCCCAGTGTAGGGGAATACCAAGGCTAGTAAATGGGAGAGGGTGGGGTAGTGAGTGGGGAGGGGGACGGACAGGGGATTGTTTTTGTTTTGTGGGGTTTTTTATTCTATTTTATTTCTTTTCTTTTCTTATTTTATTTTATTTTATTTTATTTTTCTTTATTCTTTTGGATGGGAACCTGGGAAAGGATATATTGTAAATAAAGAAAACATCTAATAAAAAATTTTGTTATATTTTATTATATATTTCCATTATATTAAATAATACATTCCTTCTCATGAAATACATCCTATATATTTTATGTAGTATATTCCATATATTTATTAAATATATCTGTATTACAGTTTTGTTTAAAATGTTTTCTTTTTAATATTCAAACAAAAAAACTTGTCATATCACTACATACATCACAGATTGATGTAGAGTATTGAACCCAGATATTGTGGAATAGTAAGTATGATTGCTCATACTCACCATCTATTCCAGGTATGATTGACCTTTCTACAGTTCTTCTTTTCTATGATGAACATTATTTTCTCCTGTAGAAATTCTGATAAGTATGCAGTTATTTTATTGTCATTTAAATTTGTCCTTCATGTATACTTAAGCACATTTACATATCCTTTTCAATAAAAAAGTTTATTCAATTGTTGCATATATTGTAATTTAATTTTGAGGGATCATGGAACCAAAATGTTGGTCTTTGTAGGACATTTCTTTTGCAAATATTTTGGCAGTCTGCAGTATCTCTTTATATATTTTAAAATATATGTTTAGAAGGTAAGTTTAATTCTCCTTAATATCTTAGTTTTGATTAGAAACAATTTATTAAATATATATTTTTATATTTTTTCATGTTTTTGATTCCAGAGTTTCAACACTATTTTTATGATCCTAGTAGGACTTTCTTGTATAACATCTAGGATCCTTCTGAAGCTCTAAGACTCACTGTGGAGAAAGCCAAGTCTGGAGTCAGAAAATCCCATATATTGGAAATACTCATTTGTATTGACTTAAAATTCTAGAAATATATTAAGTATCTATTAAAATATCAAAATCAGCCAAAGATTGCAAATTTGTATATATGGTGATCATTGTCCATTGTAATATCATGGAGCATATCATAAAACATGACCATGTGATGTCAGAAAAGAAACAGTAAAGACAAAGTTATAACACATTTTAAAATATTTTACTAACTAGGTATGAAAATGTAAATTGATTGAACCACTTTGGGAATTGGGTAACAAAATTCTGAATTTGAGCATATTTTTTTTCTTTTTTTATTGGACATTTTATTTATTTACATTTCAAATGTTATCCCCTTTTCCTATTCTCCCCAAGACAACCCCTATCCCATCCCCTCCTCCCCATGCTTCTATGAAGGTATGCCATCACATACCCACCAACTCCCACTTCTCTGTCCTCTCATGCCCTGCACTGGGCCACGGAGCCTTCATGGGAACAAAGGTTTTGCCTCCCATTGATGCCAGCAGACCCATCCCATATACAGTCACCAAACCCAGACACTATTTTTGATGCCACAAAGCACTCTGTTTCTGGTGTTATGTCTGCCTTTTAATTTCTGATTTTGTTAATTGGAATACTCTCTCTGTGCCCTCTAGTTAGTCTCTCTAAGGTTGTCTTGTTGATTTTCTCAATGAAACAGCTCCTGGTTTGTTTGATTCTTTGTATAGTTCTTTTTGTTTCCACTTGATTGATTTCATTATTTCCTGTAGTCTACTTCTCTGGGGTGATTGGTATCTTTTTGTTTTAGAGCTTTCAGATATGCTGTCAAACTCTGGTTTGTGCTCTCTCCAGTTTCTTTTTGGAGGCATTCAGAGATACAAGTTTTCCTCTTAGTATTGCTTTCATTGTGTCCAATAAGTTTGGGTACATTGTGGCTTCATTTTAATTAAACACTAAAAAGGCTTTAGTTTCTTTCTTTATTTCTTTCTTGACTAATTTAACATTCAGTAGAATACTGCTAAGCTTCCATGTGTATGGGGGCTTTATATTGTTTATGTTGTTATTGAGGACCACCCTTAGTCTGTGGTGATCTGATAGGATACAAGGAATTATTTCAATCTTCTTGTATCTGTTGAGGCCTGTTTTGTGAATTATTATATTGTCAATGGTACCATGAGGTTCTGAGAAGAAGGTATATCCTTTTGTTTTAGGATAAAAAGTTCTATAGATTTCTGTTAAATTCATTTGTTTCATAACTTCTGTTAGTTTCACTGTGTCTCTCTTTAGTTTCTGTTTCCATGATCTGCCCTTTGGGAATTGTTACCCAATTCCCAAAGTGGAGTTTTGAAGTCTCCCACTATTATTGTGTGCAATGCAGTGTGTGCTTTGAGTAAAGTTTCTTTTATGAATGTAGATGTCCTTGCATTTTGGAGTATAGAGGTTCAGAATTGAGAGTTCATCTGGGTAGTTTTTACTTTTGATAACTTTATGTTGAAAGTCCATTTTATTCGATATTAGAATGTCTACTCCAG
>JADRCD010177295.1:3365-18365 GCA_019843815.1 Montemys delectorum
GGGGGGGGGGGGGAGGGGAGTGTTTTCAGCTAGACTGGTAAGTGCTACTTCTCTTTATAGGTTAAGTAGATAGGTTGAGTAGAACTAGCTCTTACAGAATCTAGTATTTGTTCCATTTGAAAGTCATCCCTGGCTTATTCTAAAAGTATGTATCTTTAGTTCACAGTGAGTATATTGGATGATGTCAAGAATTCTGGTAGTAGTCAAGACAATTCAGTGCATACTTCTGAAATACCAGCTATTCACAGTGATGCAGTATGTGTTGCTGTTACTCCACAAAACACCACAGATTTGCCCACAGACAAAGACAGAGTTCCAGCGGAGACAGCAGGAATGGTGACTGAGACCACGGACCCTTCAGACATTTCAAATGTGAGTGCTGCTGACTGGGTAAGAAGAACTTATCGGAATCCTGTATAAATATGTTAAAAAGTATAAATTTAGGTATTGTTCATCAGAATTATAACTTCATACTTTACAGAACAGGTTTTATTTTTTATGTCATTTCATTTTAATGTTTTTCTAACAATATTTTCAGATAGTTAAAATTCTTACTGATTTGTAGAGGACAAAAATGATAATATAACAGTTGTTCAGAATCAGTTTATATGCAGTTTCATTAAGTGCATTTTGGCAACCTAGCATCCACATTAATAAATAAATCAGAAAGGAAAAGAACATGAATTTTGTAACCTTTTTTTTTTCTCTTCAATATCTGGTATTCCCATCTATGAGAAAGGATGCCTGCTAGTCTTTTGCTGCTGCTGCTCCTCCTCCTCCTCCTCTTCCTCCTCCTCCTCCTCCTCCTCCTCCTCCTCCTCCTCCTCCTCCTCCTCCTCCTCCTCTTCTTCTTCTTCTTCTTCTTCTTCTTTTTTTGTCAAGGTTTCATGTAATCTAGGTTGGCCTTGAATTTCTTATGTACCTGAGTCTGACATTGAACTCCTGATTTCCTGTTTACAACTCCCTCGTCCTAGGATTGTAGGAGTGGGCCTTCAAATACAGCTGGAGTTGGTCTTTAAGATGAAATTTATTGATCTTTAGTCCCAAATCTTTGAAAATGTACTGATTATGTATAATTTTGTGTTTTTGTATGATTATTTAATTTCTGCTCATTTAGTTTTGTTGCTCATTTTAGTATTAATACATCCCACCCTGGGGCTAATCTTCAGTAACTTTTTAAAGAAATAGACACATGTAAATGAGGTACATTATGATTAAAATTTTATTTAACTTTTTCTTTGTAAATATATATATGAATATATATACATATGTACATACATATTTAACCTTTCCCTTTGTATATGTATGTGTATGATATATGTACATAGTATGGATGTTCATGCATAAATGTGTTGAGACCAATAGTGAGTGTCAATATGTCTTCCTCTATTGCTCCTCTCCTTAAATGAGACAGGGAGGCTCATTAAACCTGTGGTTCATGGAATGCCTAGAGTGACTAGGCAGTGAACTCCAGGGACCTGCCTGTTTGTGCTCCCTGCCCTTACCTCTACTCCCTGATTATAGATGTATGATGCTGTGCCTGAGTTTTGTGTGTGTGTTAGACAGCTGAAGTTATATCCTCATGCTTGAGTGGCAGGTACTTTGCCAAATAAGCCATCTCCTGGCTCCCTAATTTTATTTTTTAAAAGACAATTATATACAATAATTTTCTTACAATTTAATAACTCAGGATATCTGTAAATAGTATTAGGTAAAATTCTTCATCTTGAAGAGATAATCACAGTAAGTAGGAAATTGATATGAAATGTTTAAAGAAAAAGAAACAAGCATGACAGCAATAACAGAAGTGTTTAAGTTCCTTTAATAAGATTGTATAAGGTATCTCTTCTTGTGTCTTTTAGTAATAAACCTTTAAAAAATGAACATATTAAGACTAAGCGTGTAATTACTTCAACATAAGTTGTAATATTTGTCATATATAATATACTTTCTGTTTCTGCAGCTAGAAAGCATATTAAGTTGTTTCTTTTGTGGTTTGATTATGGGAGGACATTCTCATGGGTTGCTTTAGATTAATATCACATGTAGTTTCTTAAGTTGGGAGTAACAGATTTTTTTAAAAAGATTTATTTATTTATTTTATGTGTATGAGTACACTGTAGCTGTATAGATGGCCATGAGCCATCATGTGACTGCTGGGAATTGAATTCAGTATGGCCCCGCTAACTTTGGCCCCCCTCGCTCCTCCGCAATATACTGTAGCTGTCTTCATACGCACCAGAAGAGGGCGTCAGATCTCATTACAGGTCGGTTGCTGGGATCCGAACTCAAGACCTTCAGAAGAGCAGTCAGTGCTCTTACCTGCTGAGCTATCTTGCCAGCTCAACAGATTTCTTACAATGACGAGAAAACTGATTTTTATTTTGTTTCTCAGTATGATTTTGTCATAGGGCTAGCTCAAATAAAATAGAACACAAATTTCTTTCTGTTCATCTGTTCTGTTAATGGTAATAAACCATTACCAAAAACTTTCTAGTAGGGAATCTTTCTAATAGGATGCTTGCTTGACATGTGTAGGGCCCTGAGTTTGAGTATTAGTGTAAAACAAGTCAATCTTTTCTACAGAGATCCCTGAGGCTTAGAAAGATTGTAAGAAAACAATATTCTCCCAGACACAGCAAAGCAGCTGCACATATGACCTTATAGCAGTGTGACAGTATTCACAAGATTGTTTTGAGCTCTCGCCAGACTAAAATCCCAGCATAGGATGTGGTGGGGAGAAAACATGAAATTCTGTCACTAGCTCAGGAGTTATGGCATTTGGTGGCTTCTATCTAGGAGAGGGAGAATCAATTTTTTAAAAATGATATGATAATATTTCTTTAATGAAGTCAAACACTTGATAGGCAGGCCCTACTCACAAGACTAGCTAGGCAACACAAACTCAACTCCATGGTGAAAGAAAAAAAAAAGGAAGAAGAAATCCCAACTTAGGTGTGAAGGGATGGGAAGATGTCAATGGAAATTCCATATATTTTATGAAATTCTAAAAAATTTAATAAATGTATATTACATATGTTATATAATATATACATATTATAGATGTCATATACATTGTCATTATAAAGCCCATAATTAAGCCCAGCCGTGTTGTAGCATGCCTTTCATCCCAGCACTTGTGAGGCAGAGGCAGGCGCATTTCTCAGTTCAAGGCCAGCCTGGTCTATAGAGTGAGTTCCAGGACAGCCAGGACTATACAGAGAAACCCTGTCTCAAAAAAAAAAAAAAGCCCATAATTATTTCTAATGATTATATGCTAATGAAAACATTTGAAAAGTAACAGCTAACCTTTGCCAACATTTTAATAATATGCCATTATAAATCTTGTTTCTATTTAACCCAACTTTTTAGAGTTGCATTTTCAAATTTTCTTGAAAAGTAATTTAAAATAATTATAAATTATTTATATCTCACCATTTGATACAAAGTTGTATATGGATAATTTAATAATCAGTGTGTCTATCATTTACAAACTGTTGCACAAGGTTTGAATCTTTAGGTTTTCATAAATAAAAATATATTTCAGGAAACATAAAATTGAGAAAACGAAGAAACAGAATAGATGTATGTACTAACTTTCCTTTTGCAAACACACACACACACACACACACACACTTTGACATTTGGAATTTAGGTATTGTTTCTATGTTTGTGAGGCACATTAATAACATCCCTTTTTATAGGACTTTCAGACTTTTAGGAAGAATGTATGAAACCCATTGTCTTTAATATTCCTGATTGTATTCTTGGGAATAACCTTGTCCTTTGCATGTTTTGATGGGAGCCTGTTAATGAATGAGGAAAGGGAAATCTAAAAATTAGAGCTGTGTAGATATTATTCCAAATTACTTATAACTTGGGGTTTAAGAATTTGCAGTTCGCAGTAGTTTTATTGAGTTATAATTGATTTTAGTAGTCTTTGCATATTTAATGTATGCGAATTGATGAATTTTTCTTGTGCTTACACCTTTGAAATCCTCACTATAACCAAGATTCTTGACACAGTGAGTGCTGTTCACAGGTCTTACATTCCTCTCCACAGCCTTCCTTCCAGCCTTGCCTTTCTCTTCTTCCTTTCCTCCTCTTCCACTACATCCTCTTCTGTCTTTCCTGATGTTGAAGTTTGTGTTTTCAGAATTTTATATAAATAGTCATATGTTCTTTGTTTGGCATCTTTCAACAGCATAGCTGTTTCTAGGTTCATCCATGAAGTATGTGTAATAGTTTGTTGCTTTTTCAGCTTCAGTATAGCTTGTTTTGTACACACAGCACACAGCACAATGTTTATTCATTTTTTTATAGATATCCAAGGCGCTTCTAGTTTTTATTTCTGATGGTTAAAAATCACATGGATATTTTTGCACATTTCTTAATATGGCTCTTCCAAGGATTGAAGCCACAGCCTTGTGCATTTTAGGCAAGTGTTCTGACACTGAGCCAGATCCTTAGTCCTTTGCATGTGTCTTTGTTTGAATATGTGTTTTCATCAATTTTGTTGCTTATATTTTCATGTCTTCTATAGCCTTACTTATTGCTCTATCATAGTAGAGAATAGTGTTGATCTCTCAATATATCTATCAATTTTTTAAAAGAAAAGTTCAAGGCTCTTTCCTACATTTTTCTTCTATTAGATTCAGAGTATCTGGTTTTATGTTGAAGTCCTTGATCTATTTGGACTTGAGCTTTGTGGAGGGTGATAAACATGGATCAGTTTTCATTCTGCATACAGACCACCAGTTAAACTAGCACCATTTATTGAAGATGGTTTCTTTTTTCCACTGTATGTTTTTGGCATCTTTGTCAAAGATCATCTGTCCACAGGTGTGTGGGTTTACTTCTAGGTCTTTGATTCTGTTCCATTTATTGACCTGTCTGTTTATGTGCCAACCCCATGTGGGTTTTATCACTGTTGCATTGTAGTCCTGCTTGAGGTCAGAGATGGTGAGTCCCTCAGAAGTTCTTTTATTGTTGAGAATTGTTTTTGCTATCCTGGGTGTTTTGTTTTTCCATATGAAGTTGAGAATTGATCTTTCCATGTCTGTGAAGAATTGTGTTGGAATTTTGATGGGAATTGCTTTGAACCTGTACGTTGCTTTTGGCAAGATGGCCTTTTGTTTTTGTTTTTGTTTTTCTAGACAGTGTTCATCTGTGTAGCCCTTGCCATCCTGGAACTCGCTCTGTAGACCAAGCTGGCCTCGAACTCAGAAATCCGCCTGCCTCTGCCTTCCAAGTGCTAGGATTAAAGGCATGTGCCACCACCACCCAGCAAGATGGCCATTTTTACTATTATTCCTATCAGTCCATGAGTATGGGACATCTTTCCATCTTCTGAGATATCTATTTCTTTTTCAGAGATTTGTAGTTTTTTGTACAGATCTTTTACTTACTTGGTTAGAGTTGATTGAGTTGTAATATAAAGAACAGAATTTATCATTTAAATGGACCCATCTAAATCTATTGAGAATGAAATGTTGTTAAAATACATTTACAGAATTATTTATCTGTTTTCATAATAGATACCATCCCCCTAAAGAGAAACTGAGTATCATTCCTGGCCTGCTAATTTCCTTCTCTGTCTATGCTTTTGCCTGTTTGGATGTCAGAGGAACAGAATACAGTATTAGACTATTTTAAGTATTTATTAGTTTTTATGACCAAATAATATTCTATTGTATGAACATGCAACACTGTACTTTTCTGTTCTCCAGTTGTACATTTAGGCTGTTTTTATTGTCGGCTACTAGCCATTCTGAGTCACTGTGCTTAAGTACGTGCATGCAAGTTTTATGTCTGTGTATGTTTTTATTTCTTCCATATACTTACATAGGATTTGTAAATCTGATGGACCATATAAACTGCATGCTTAACCATTGAGAGAACTGTCAGGGTGTTTTCTTACACAGTTTTTGTTTTTAGGTCTCTTTTATAGCTTAGGCTGTATCTCACATAGCTTCAAATTCTTTTAAGTTCATTAGTTTTTAAGAGACTTTATTCATGATAATTTGTTCCTTTATGAAGTGGCCTTCTTTGTTCCTAGTGATAGTTTTTGCTCTGAAATCTGGCTTTTGTATGCTATCTCATTCTTTTTATTTTTTGAAATGAAAATATAATTGCATAATTTTCCTTTACCTTTACTTTGCACAGTCCTTTCCAGTCATTCCCCACTTGCTCCCCATCTCAGGTTTTCTTTGTCTTTATTATTTATTTACTTTTAAAATCTTTTAATCTATGTTTTAAAGTTTCTTATGAGAAACACAGGTGGGTGTTGGTTTTGACCTAGTTTGACGTATTCTGCTCATTAATTGGTGATATTTAGACTTTTTATATGTAATATGATTTGTTTACAATTATTAGCTTACTGTTCGTTTTCGCTTTGGCTTGTGTGTATATTGTTCCTTCCTTTGCTTTTTAAAATTCTGTTTTCTATCCTTTGTTGGTTTATTAAGCATAAATCTTTACTTCATTATTTTAGTTGCTGCTTTAGGGTTTATAGAATAAATACAGAGTTACTCATAGGATTTATTAATGGATAATTCTCAGGCAAATTGTTTAAGTATAAAATATCTTTAGGTTCCAAAACCGTCTTCAAAAATATAAAATTATGTCTTGCCTACATTCTTATTATGTTCTATTGTAGCATAGTATTCTTGTTTCATTTTTAAGGAAAATATTTGATATGCACCTGCTTTTAATTTGAGCATTCAGGTGAAATTTGCTCTTCCTCATGGATATTATCTGTTATTTACAAACTTGACAATTTGCCATACATAATAGTCTGGTAAAGAAGGTTAGTCATGGATTGTTGTTAGATTTCATGGAGCAGTAATTAAACCCTTGGCTTCATGTACCTTGTAAGTCATATTGCTAAGAAATGCTTGAACCTGTATTTGATCTAGTTTTTCTGATTTGAGGTTTGTGTGTGTGTGTGTGTGTGTGTGTGTGTGTATGTGCACAATATGTGTGTATGTATAGCTAGTTTATGATTAGCATAGAAAGAAAGACAATATTAATGTTTCATGATTCTACACCCCCTCCCCTTTTTAAATGAAGTCTATGGCAGAAGTGCTTGCTAAAAAAGAAGAGCTAGCAGATCGTCTAGTAAAGGCCAATGAAGAAGCCATCGCCAGTGCTATTGCTGAAGAAGAACAGTTAACCAGAGAAATTGAAGCTGAAGAAAACAATGACATTAACATCGAGACTGACAACGACAGTGATTTTTCTGTGAGCTTTTTAGTGTTTTTGAATCTTGAATAAGAGTAAAATTTGTTGTGGTGGTTTAGATAGCAGTAGCAAATCTTCCTTTTAGCATTACTGATTACAAAATATTTTCAAGTGATGCAGTTGATAAGTAGAAAGTTGTCATTGTCATTTTACAAATCAAGAAATTGTGTCTATCAGAAAGGAAGAACCCAGTGTTCTTAAGACTGTAATTTCTAGGGACTGAAGAAGATTTTATTCTTGTTTTGTCCTACTAATGAATAGAGAACTGTTGCCAAGTACTCAGGGTACATGTGCTAATGGAGGAGAATAAAGCAACCATACATTTTATATTTAATTTCTTTCTATTAATTACTACCAAATAACTTTTAATTCCAGTGTATGCTTTGTGTAAGACTAGTTTACTTGTTTTGAAATATAATTCATTGTTTCCTGTGAATGGCTACTGAACTTTAAAATATTTAAAAATTTCCAATTTTAACTTGGAAATTATGACTGTATAAGAGATGTAGTTTTGCTTTTGTTTGTTTGGTTCAGTAAAGTTTATTAGAAGTTGATAGGAAAATTTTATACATAGTTAATTTTTAAGTTTATAGTGTCATATGTAAAAATAAGTTTGTTTGTTTTTTTTGGTGTGTGTGTATTTTATTACATTCTAGGCCAGTATGGGCAGTGGGAGTCTATCTTTCTGTGGTATGTCTCTGGACTGGAATGATGTTCTCGCAGATTATGAAGGTATTGTGTGTGTATAATGTCTTTGAATATTTGGTATATAGGCACAGTGGGAGATACTAGATCATCTTATATGTAGTTTTTAGGTAAAAATAATTTGAGGTAGAAATGCTTTTTAAAAGTCTTTTTCCTATGGAGATGGCTCAGTCAGTAAAGTGCTTGCCTTACAAGCTTGAGGACTGGAAGTAGTCCCCAAACCCAAAGTACATATGCCAGCCATGGTTATGTATGTGCCTATGTCCCGAGAACTGGGAAGTGGAGTCAGGTATATCTCTGGGGCTTGCTGGCTAGGCATTATAGCCTGATTGGTGAACTCCAGGCCAATGAGAGATCCAGTGTCAAAGGAAGTGGACAGGATTTCTGAATATGACACCCAAGATTGGCCTCCAGTGCCCACATAAATATACATATATGTGTATTAAGAAAATTCTCAAAAGTTAGTTTGAAAGAAGTACATGGCTAAATAATAACTGTTTTCTCATTTTATTTTATTGTCCTCTGTCAGCTCGTGAATCGTGGCGTCAGAACACATCCTGGGGAGATATTGTAGAAGAGGAGCCTGCTAGACTTCCAGGGCATGGAATTCACATGCATGAAAAGCTTTCTTCACCGTCTCGTAAAAGGTCTGATATTTGAAAATCCACTTGAAATGACTGATAGTAAGAAATCTTGATTCTGTCTTTGGCATCTTCTATCAGGACATTCCATATCTATTGAAAATAACAAGCACTAAGGAGAAATGATCTTGTATACATTGATACGTTTGGAGTGCACAGATCCCTGGTTTTAGCCTTGTCATGTGAATACGTGTGTTTCTTGTTCATTTGTGTGTAATAATAGGACAATCGCAGAATCTAAGAAGAAGTATGAAGAAAAACACATGAAAGCTCAACAATTAAGGGAAAAGCTACGCGAAGAGAAGACACTAAAGCTTCAAAAGTTGTTAGAAAGGGTGAGCATTTACATTTTTAAAAATAAAATGATAATCATAAGTTGGATTGTTTTCAAATAGGTTTTTTTGTTCTGCAACTAAAGGTCATAAAAATACATGTTGTAGAAAATAAAGACAGTGTTCCAGGCTTTTTTTTTTTTTTTTTTTTAAGAGTTTGTCTTTCCTAAACTATCTAGTACATGGATTTTTGCAAGGTTTTTTAAAGGAATACTTTGCCTTTTGCCATTTTCTTTGGGAGATTTCTTTGGGTAGACCTGTCTAAAATCCAGAATTACTTGTGAGGAGAGTTTTGAAGTTGAAATTATCATACTTGTTTTGTGTACCTGCTTGTGGGGCTAGCCTTGCTCCCTGCTCTGACTTGGATTTTTTTCTACTCTGAGTGTAGCTGTGGCTATGTCCCTTAACCTTCGAGGCATAAACACTCAGTTGTTGTCACTAGGTACATGTGTGGCACCAGTACTGTAGTCTGTGTAAATAAACCCCACTGTCATATGTGTACTCAAGCCAGATTCTATAGCTGTGTGTGCCACTTGCCCAAACTGTGGCCCTACCATTTCCTGCTCTGGCCCTTATTTACTAGCACATGCACTACTTAGCACAGATGTGCTGTTGTGAAGGACAGAATTCTGCTCAGGTACTACACATACCCAGAATCTTTTGTACCTGGTAAACACTAGCTATTGATGTTACTCACACCAGCCCTCAGAATGCCATGCTATATTGGATAGCTCTAGACCAGAGTGTGTGCACTCCACGCTTTGTGTGTCCGTATATTATTCTATTTGCTTATCCCCATCAGTGCTTCTAAACCACCTTATCCCCATCAGTGCTTCTAAGTCCGCATTCCTGGGGGATGTTCTTCCCCTACTGAAGAAAGCTGTTATGACTGTTTTTAAAAAGCAACTAAATAGCAGTGCAGAGACAAAGGGAACCCTAAGTGAGGAAACCCTAACTACATCATAGGAATATAATAAAACCCCAGCAACTGACTCAAACATTTGGAAATCTACAAGTTTTTTGACAAAACATTCAAAGTAGTTCCTCTGTGGAAGTCTGTTGAAGTTATAAAGGATTGTGCTATCATTGACATCTCATGACTATAAGTCTGTCTTTTGAAATGTAAGTAAGAAGACTCCCTGAGACACTTGTAAAATTTACCTGATGCTATTAGTTTCATGAATGTACTAACAGGCAGAAGTGGAGCACAGAAATGCAAGGAACTGTATGTGTTTGCATCTTTGACCTGAGATATGTGCTACTTTCTGCTCTAACAAAGAAGCCAGCTGCCTTTTTGAGGGAACTGACAATATGAAATAGCAGGGAAATGGGACACTATTCATAGTGGTGACCACATCAGGAAGTACATTTGAAAAATGCAAAGGTAGGTAAAATAGAACAATAAAACTGATTTATTATGGAACATGGATTATATAAGCTAGCCCAGGGAAAGTTGTGAAGGCATGGTTTGAATTTTACAACTGTTGGAACTTTGTGTTAAGGACATAGGATACTTTGGTTGAATTTGGAGTAGAATTCAAGAAATTAGAAACAACTATGCAATAATGTTTCTTTTCAGTGGAAAATATATTTACTTGGGAAACAACATCTATTTTGGAACAGGAAAGAAATCCTGTTTTATCCATAGTACAATTTTATTACCCTTTCAAACCTCATTTGTCACTGTTTCTATTGAATCTCTTGTAAGTATTTGAATAAGTGATATATGCGGTATTGCTTGTTTTAAATTTTTGATTATTATTTAAGTCTGATATTCTGTCTTTTTTACAATAATAAGTGAAGAGATCAATTTACCTAGCAGACATAAAACACTCCTGTTTTGTAAAACCTTTTGTTCTGCAGCTCTTGTTTCTCTAACCACAGTACCTGTTTCTCAGAGCTTATCTTTTTTTTTTTTTCATATTTCTCAGCCTTTCTTCCATGGGGCAGATATATTAAAATTCACATGGATAGAATTCATACATAAGAACATGATAGAACTTATTTTGGAAAAAAGCTGAAACCTTCCTATCTGCCACTGTGAACAGGCTGAGGATGTAGCTCATGTAGGAGCTTGAGGAGCATCTAGGATGTCTTTGTCTCAGTTCTCAGTAGCTCCCTCTCCCAGAGGGGAAAGGGAGCACCTTAAGTTATCCAGTTCCAATTTCCGGCCCCTTATTAAACTGGACAATTATGATTTGTCTCATATATGCAGGTGCTTAGTCCCAATAGTGACTTTTTCATGGAGCTGTGTTCTCTGATGCCATAGTTACACTATTTCATTTCAAGGTTTTTTTTTTTTTTTTTTTTTAGAATTTCATTACCATTACTATAATTTAGATTTTTAATTTAACATAATATTTTTATTGATTTTTTTGGAAATTTTATAGCATGTATCCTGATCACACTCATTTCCCAGTCTTTCCATGCTCTGTACCTTTGTGATCTTCTCCAAACCTCCCAGGTCCAGTATGTGTTATCTATATACTCATTGGAGCATCTTTACACTCTGAGTTGCATTCTTAAATAGAACTGAGTCATTCCCCTCCTAGTCCCCTGCCAGAAGCCATCAGTTGGGAGCTACACTTCAGCATCTCTATCACACTTCTTAAGAGTTGTCTTTGGTGACTTTCTGTTTAGGCTGCTACTTTTTGGGTTGGGTAAGGGTAGGAGTTGTAACAGAAGCCTTCCATGTCCCCTTTTCTCAACTGTACATCTGCAGTCATCACTCTCATTGCAGAAGTAGCTTCCTTGCTCTTCATAGTCAGCTGGAGCTTAGATCGGGGGCCTCTACTTGATTTCTGGGAACAACACATACCACAAATATGCTACAGTAGGTCCATGGACTCAGACAAGGCCCCTGGCAGCAGCATAGACCCAGATATCACCATAGACTCAGTTGGCAATACATGCCACTCATATCAGTCTGGCCCCTCAACAGCACACAGACCCCAGCTGTAGTAGGGCCTTGGACCCAGTCATGGCCCTAGCTGGAAGCATGGATCTGGATATCTCCATGGCCTTAGGAGACAGTACTTAGCTTAGTATGGTGCCCAGTGGCAGCACAGCCAGCAGTCCAGACCACAGACATCCTCATGGCCTTTGATGGGAACAGACTCCAACGGAGATAGTACCTCAGACCCTGCAACTGTGTGTGTCTGTGTGTGTGTGGGGGGGTGAGTGTGTGATGTGTCTGGAAGGTTAGAGGAGAACTTGTGAGAGTTGGTTCTTTTCTTTGACCACATGGGCCCAGAAATCAAACTCAGGACATCATGCTTGACAAGTGTGCTTCTTCACTGAGCCATCTTGCTGGTTTTGCTGTGACTTTTTGAGTCTGACTACTTTCTACTTACATAACTTCAAAGACTTTTCTGGTCACCACTGCTGGAGTAGTATTCCCAGATGTAAATACAGTATTTTTTTAAAGCTTAAACGCATTTATTTTATTCACTGGAATAGCAGAGAGGTACAATTAACATCATTTTAGTCACATCATTATTTCCAGCTCAGTAGCATTCATTCAGATGAGTACAATTTGTAGCCACTGTGTCAAATTGCTCTGATGCTAACTGGTATCATTAAAACCTTCCCCGTGTCCAGTCGGATTGATTTTTTTTTTAATATTTAGATTTATTTACATTTATTGCTCAATCCTTCGCATGCCTATATTTTTTTTCTTTTTCCTTTTTTCAATTAGGTATTTTATTTATTTACATTTCTTTTTTTATTTATTTATTTACATTTCAAATGTTATCCCCTTTCCTGGCTTCCCCTCTGGAAACCCCCTATCACATCCCCTCTCCCCCTGCTTCTATGAGGGTGTTCCCCCACCTAACCACTCACTTCCACCTCACCGCACTGGTATTCCCCTATTCTGGGGCATCGAGCCTTTACAGGACCAAGGACCTCTCCTCTCATATGCCAGATAAGGCCATCCTCTGCTACTTATGTGGCTTGAGCCATGGGATAGGGACTCAGAAACCCATGTTAAGCTAGCTGTGGGCCGTTCTGATGCTTCTGTGCCATAGAAGGATAAAGACCTAATGAATCACTTACACTGTCAGCTCCAACAAATCCAGGAAGGACTGGCCTGTAATTCACATGTGGCCAAATCAGGTATACTATTTCATTCTTTGACTAATTGTTACAGCCCTGAGATAATAATAAGTATTAAATGTTTACTTCTTATACCAAGTATACATCACTTTAGTCTTTTTTTTAAAAAAAGATTTATTTATTTATTTTATGTGTATGAGTACACTGTAGCTGTACAGATGGCCATGAGCCATCATGTGTGTGGCTGCTGGGAATTGAACTCAGGACCTTTGCCGGCCCCGCTCGCGCTCGCTCCGGCGTAATTCAGGGTAGCTGTCTTCAGATGCACCAGAAGAGGGCGTCAGATCTCTTTAAGGGTAGTTGTGAGCCACCATGTGGTTGCTGGGATCCAAACTCAGGACCTTACCCGCTGAGCCATCTCACCAGCCCCCATCACTTTAGTCTTAATAGTCTTAGAAAGTAAGTCATTTAGAATTAAAAATCCCTAAACTCTGGAGATATTAAGTCACTTAAATAACAAAAGATGGTTTCTAGTGAGTTCTAAAGTACTAAACTGAAAAAAAAGGGGATGGGGGTTAGCCACCAGCAAGTCCCAGATTCCAGGAAAGCAAGAGACTCCTAGGACCCATTGGGGATGAGATTAGCTGAATTGCCCAGCAGAGGGGAGGGAGAACCTGTAGACACCAGATCCAGAGGTTAGGCAAGGCCCCTGGTTGCAGGATGGTGCAACCCACTTATCTCCAAATTGTTAACCCAGAATTGCTCCTGTCAAAAGGAAATACAGGGACAAAGTGTAGAGCAGAGTAGAAGGAAGGCCATCCAGAGACTGCCCCACCTAGGGAACCATCCCATATGTAATCACCAAACCCAGACACTATTGCTGGTGCCAAGAAGTGCATGCTGACAGGAGCCTGACAAATACAGAGGGGGACACGTGAAGCCAACCATTGGACTGAGCACAAGGACCCCAATGAAGGAGTTAGAGACTGAAGGAGCTGAAGGGTTTGCAGCCCCATAGGAAAAACAATATCAACCAACCAGACCCCCCTGAGCTCCCAGGGACTAAACCAAGGAGTACTCAGAAATCTGCCTGCTTCTGCCTCCCAAGTGCTGGGATTAAACATGTGCACCACCACTGCCTGGTGGAAAAACTTTTTAATGTTCATTGATTAGAAGAAATAATCAGTTGTAATATCGTACTACTATAAGAACCTTCAGATTCTGTGGAATAGCTAATTTTCCTCTTGTTTGGGATTTCTTTTTTTCCCTCAATTAAAAAAGAAAAAAAGTCCTAAAATTCAAAGGGAAATATAAAAGAACATAAGTAACAAAACTAATCTTGACTAAGAAAAAAATTTCAGAAACATCAGGTTTTCTGACTTCAAATTATTACACAAGCATATTAATCAAAATTCTACAACACATACATAAGAATATGCATATATGATCATAGAGCTAGGGGGAAGTCAGGGCCACCATGGCTACTGAGCTTTCCAAAATTGCTTTCTAAAGATTTATTTTTTTTTATGTGTGTATGGGTATTTTGCTACATTAATATCTCTGCACTATCTAAATGCCTGGTGCCCTTAAAGGCCAGAAGAGGGGATTACAGGTGGTTGTTAGCCACCCTTTGGGTTCTGGAAAAGCAGCAAGTGCTCTTAACTCCTGAGCCATCTCTAACCCAGTATACTGATCATTTGATAAGATCACCAAGCATGAAATAAAGAAAACATTAGAGTTTTCAGTAAGTAGTGCTTTGAAAACTTGATATTGAAAGACAAGAAAGGGACCAAGTAACAGTTGTGTCCTATACCACACACGCGTATCAATGCAACATGGGTTAAATATTTCAAAGAAGATTCAGAATTACAAAACTTTTTAAGACTGCCTAGGGAGAAACTTATCTTGGCAATAATTTTTTTATGTCACACCAAGATATAAGCAGTGAAAACAAAGCTAGACCAGTAAGAGTCACACCAGTTAAACCACTTCTGTATGGCAAAGAGGATAAACTGAGACCAAGA
>JADRCD010177295.1:23365-26032 GCA_019843815.1 Montemys delectorum
ATCTCTGAATGAACACAGACCTGGAAGTCCTCTACTGTATGTGTGTTGGAGGCCTCATATCAGCTGGTGTATGCTGTCTGTTTCATAGTCCAGTGTTTGAAAGATCTTGGGGTCCAGATTGATTGAGACTCCTGGTCCTCCTTCAGCCTTCCCTAATTCAACCACAAGGATCAGCTGCTTCTGTCCATTGGCTGGGTGCAAATATCTGCATCTGACTCTTTCAGCTGCTTGTTGGTCTTTCTGAGGGCAGTCATGCTAGGTCCCTTTTTGTGAGCACTCCATAGCCTCAGTAATAGTGTCAGGCCTTGGGTACTCCCCTAGAGCTGGATCCCACTTTGGGCCTGTCGCTGGACCTTCTTTTCCTCAAGGTCCTCTCCATTTCCATCCCTGTAATTTCTTTCAGACAAGAACAATTATGGGTCAGAGATGTGACTGTGGGATAGCAATCCCATCTATCACTTGATGCCCTGTCTTCCTGCTGGAGGTGGGCTCTATAAGTTCCCTCTCCCTACTGTTGAGCATTACATCTAAGATCCCTCCCTTTGATTCCTGAGAGTCTCTTATCTCATTGATATCTATTGCACACTGGAGGGTCCCCCCAACCTCCTATTTCCTGAGGTTGCCTGTTTCCATTCTTTATGCTGGCTCTCAGGGCTTCAGTCCTTTTTCATCACCCAATACCAGATCAGGTTCTCCTCCCCACCTCCTGCCCACTTTCTCTCTCAGGTCCCTCCCTCCCTCTCCACTAGTGATTGCTTTCTTCTCTCTCCCAAGTGGGACTGAGGTCCTGAGGCATCCTCTCTTGGGCACTTCAACTTGTTGACCCTTTTGAGTTCTGTGGACTGTATGTTGTACTTTTATTTTTTGGCTAATATCTACTTATTAGTGAGTACATACATTGCATGTCCTTTTGGGTCTGAGTTACCTCACTCAGGATGATATTTTCTAGTTCCATCCATTTGCCTGCAAAACTCAGGATGTCTATTATGTAAATGAACCACATTTTCTGTATCCATTCTTCTGTATCCATTCTTCTGTAGTGGGACATCTGGGTTGTTTCCAGTTTCTAACTATCAAAATAAGGCTGCTATGAACATAGTGGAACACATGCCCCTGTGGCATGGTGGGGCATCTTTTGGGTATATGCCCAAGAGTGTTATAGGTAGGTCTATTTACAATTTTCTGAGGAACTTCCAGATTGATTTCCAGAGTGGCTGTACCAGTTTGTAATCTCACTAGCAATGGAGGAGTGTTGCTCTTTCTACACATCCTCTCCCACATGTGTTGTCACCTGAGGTTTTGATCTTAGCCATTCTGATTGGTGTAAGGTGGAATCTCAGGGTTGTTTTGATTTGCATTTCTCTGATCACTAAGGACTTGAACATTTCTTTAGGTGCTTCTCAGCCATTTGAGATTCTTCAGTTGTGAATTCTTGGTTTAGTATATTTTTTGATTAGGTTGTTTGATTTTTTTGGTGATTAACTTCTTGAGTTCTTTATATATTTTGGCTATTAGCCCTCTATCGGATGTGGGGTTAGTGAAGATTTTTTTCCCAATCTTTAGGTTGTTGATTTGTCTTATTGACTATGTTCTTTGCCTTACAGATGCTTTCCACTTTCATGAGGTCACATTTATCAATTGTTGATCTTAGAGCATGAGCTATTGGAGTTCTGTTTTAGAAATTTCCCCCTGTGCCAATGAATTCAAGACTCTTTCCCACTTTCTCTTCTGTTAGATTCAGTATATCTTGTTTTATGTTGAGATCTTTGATCCACTTGGACTTGAGATTTGTACAAGGTGACAAATATGGATCTATTTTCATTCTTCTACATACAGACAGCCAGTTAGACCATCACCATTCTTTATTCCATTGTATATATTTTTGATGTCTTTGTCAAAGATCAAGTGACTGCGAGTGTGTGGTTTTATTTCTGGGTCTTCAGTTCTATTCCATTGATTAATGAGTCTGTCTCTGTACCAATACCATGCAGTTTTGTTTTTTTTTTTAATCACTATTGCTCTGTAGTAAAGCTTGAGGTCAGGGACGGTGATTTCCCCCAGCTGTTCTTTTGTTGTTAAGAATTGTTTTCGTCCTAAGGGGCTGCAAACCCTTCAGCTCCATAGAACCTTTCTCTTAACTCCTTCATTGGGGACCGTGTACTCAGTTCAATGAATGGCTGTGAGCCTCTACATCTGTATTAGTCAGGTATTGTCAGAGCCTCTTAGGAGATAGCTATATGCTTGTCCTTCCGTCTCTGCTCCATAGTTAATCTCTGCCACTCCTTCTGTGGGTGTTTGATTCCCCTTTTTAAGAAGGAATGAAATGTCCACCTAACTAGTACCCTCAGTGCTCCCAGGGACCCAACCACCAATCAAGGACTATACAGGGTGGGATTGAATGTACTGGCAGCAGGTATATAGTAGAGGATTGCAAATTCGATCATCAATAGGAGTAAAGGACCTCGGCCTTGTGAAGGTTTTGTGCCCCAGTGTAGGGGAATGCCAGGGCCAATAAGTGGGAGAGGGTGGGGGGACAGGCATTGGGAGGGGGGAGGCAAAAGGGGTTTGTTCTTGTTTTTGTTTGTTTGTTTGTTTGTTTGTTGTGGAGGAGAAAATGGGAAGGGGAAAATGTACGTGTAAATAAAGAAAATACAAAAAAAAAAAAAA
>JADRCD010177296.1:3645-25844 GCA_019843815.1 Montemys delectorum
ATCCAGCAGCCCACCACAGGTGACAATATCCACACCTGCATCCAGCAGCCCACCACAGGTGACATCAGACACACCTCCATCCAGCAGCCCACCACAGGTGACATCAGATACACCTGCATCCAGCAGCCCACCACAGGTGACATCAGATACACCTGCATCCAGCAGCCCACCACAGGTGACAATATCCACACCTGCATCCAGCAATAGCACACCACAGATGACATCAGACACACCTGCATCCATCACCCCACTGCAGGTGACATCAGACACATCTGCATCCAGCAGCCCACCACAGGTGACATCAGACACACCTCCATCCAGCACCCCACCACAAGTGACATCAGACTTGCCTGCATCCACTAGCCCACCACAGGTGACAATATCCACACCTGCATCCAGCAGCCCACCACAGATGACATCAGACACACCTGCATCCGGCAGCCCACCACAGATGACATCAGACACACCTCCATCCAGCACCCCACCACAGGTGATATCAGCCACACCTACATCCAGCAGCCTACCACAGGTGACATCAGCCACATCTGCATTTAGCACTCCACCACAGGTTACATCAGACACACCTCCATCCAGCACCCCATCACAGGTGACATCAGACACACCTCTATCCAGCACCCCACTGCAGGTAACATCAGATACACCATTACCAAACAGCCCACTGTGGCCTGTAATAACAGAGGTCACCAGGCCTGAATCCACAATACCTGCTGGAAGATCTGTGACAGACATCACTTCAAATGCACAGGAAGACTCTCCCCCAGGAGTCATCTCCACCCATCCACAGATGTCGTTTCATAGTCCAACCAATCAGGTAAGTCTGGAAAGCAGAAGATAACTGGGCAGCTCCATGACACTGAAAAAGCACTTACAAGTCTGGGGATGTAGTTGCGTGGTAAAACACTGGCCTAGCATGTGCATGACCCCAGATTCAGTCATCAGTATTGAAAAACATAGTCATGAAAAGAGATGTGTGTCCTTCTATCACGACATCCCTAGAGTTTCAATTTTAAAAAGAAGATGGTTACCCTGTTACCTCCCAGGAGGGCCATGCACTACAAGCAAAATGAACTGAGCACAAGATAATCTTTCCCAATGGGTTGGGTGCCCATTGCAGTATTTGATGGCTCATTTTGGTTTAGGACTCATCTATTCACCATTGGATGTGAAGGACCTCTGCTAACCTACCCCACTGTACCAGAGGTAAAGCCACTGAGGCAAGGTGACCAGCAAGAATCCCATTCCCCACTCCTACTGGTAAAAGTTCAAATGCTATTCTTATGCAGCCTGGCATTTTCCCATTAAAACATCTCATTTGCTCTGCTTCTCCCATGGCAATGGAAGCTAAAGGGTCACACTTATCCCAGCATTGTCCTCCACCAGGGAAGGTACCAGCCTGCAGTAGCTTAACCTAAGAATGGAGTTTGGTTCGCTTCCTTAAATAAAAAGAAGCTAGAAATGTAGAATGAATATCCAGAAGTGTTTATAGATAAATTTTTAGAGTTGTTAAGAGAATTCAGTGACATTGCCCAACTCAAGATATGTGTACAACAGTGAGAAAATTAGACACAGGCAAGTGATGTAGCAGACACCTTTATCCCAGTACTCAGTAGGCTGAGACAGGAGGATTGTAAATTTAAGGCCAGCCTGGGCTACATAAATATTAAGATATGCCATGATGTGGCCCAGGTCACACTCTGGGTTCTAAAATACCAAGTGAGGTATGTGTCTCCACAGCTGCCTATAGCTAGGGTAGCATGCAGCAAGTCCAGCTCCTAGTGGGCCACAGGGTGGCAGCTACAGCTCACCCGACTTCATCATCTTATTTGCACCTCAGTCAAAGCCACAATCCAGTGGTTCAGAGTCTAGGGTCCTTCTATAAGTGACCTCTCCCAGGAAGTTAGGAATAACCTATTGAACCATGCAACCCATGAGGATGGTGTGCTGAGGAGGTGGTCTAGCTTAGGACAACTTGACACAAGCTAGAGTCATCTGAAAGGAGAGAACCTCAACTGAGAAAATGCCTCCATAAGACCCAGCTGTAAGGCATTTTCTTGGTTAGTGATTGATGGGGAAGGCCCAGCCCATTGTGGGTGGTGCCACCACTGGGCTGGCGGTCCTGGGCTCTATAAGAAAGCAGGATGAGCAAGCCATGCTGAGCAAGCCAGTAAGAGACAGCAGTTCATAGCCTCTGCATCAGCCCCTGCCTTCAGGTTCCTGCCCTGTGTGAGTTCCCATCTTGGCTTCCTTGGATGATGAACTGTGCAGAAGTGTCAGCCTTTCCTCCTCAAATTGCTTCTCGTCATGATGTGTCACCACAGCAATAGAATCCCTCACTAAGACAGGTGGGATCATGACCTACTGACCACTCTGTTCTAGAGCACAGCACCCACAGAGTGCATCGGGGACTTGGTAAATGCCTCTTGAGCACACGTGAGCTATGCGACTGTACTCCAGAATTCAAACAAGTAGGTGGGTTTACATGGAGATGAGTAAAGGCTGGACTTCAAGTATTGAAGCTGCATAAGCTTTGGCCTTGCCTTTTTGTCCAGGAAGTGTTTGACACTCCACCTCCTGCTACAAAGTTTTTTCCCCTTTTGAACATTAACTCTCTTCCCCATTGTTGAGTCTTGAACTCAGAACCTAGCATTTCTAGGTAAGCTCTCTGTGAACTCATTCCTATAGTCCAACAGCAATGCCATCTGCCTTTATCCTATCCATTCCATAAAACTCCTACTCATCTTCTCTCATGTATGAAGGAAATGAAAATCAATTCCACCCACTAGCAGGGATTCTCCCTAAAGTAACAGTGCTTTTGGAGCCTGTAGTTCATGAAACTTAGAATGTTATCCTTGGCCAGTGTTCATTAACATGGTATACCAAACTCCAAATGCATGAAAATAATTCTGTATAAATAATTTTGATAAAATGTTATCTTTTAAGTTTTTGTTACCTTCTTGTGTTTGTGCGTCTGTGAGTGTGGGTTGTGCTCATGCCACATCACTCACGTGGAGGTCAGAGAACAACTCTTAGAAATCAGTTCTTCCCTTCCATCCCATCAGTTCCAGGGATCCAACTGGGATCCGTCAGTCTTAGCAGTAAGTGCCTTTATACCTACAGAGTCATCTCTCCAGCCTGACAAAAATCTTTTCTTCCCAGCAGGTCTTATATGAGACAGCAGGAAAGCTGATCCCAGCAATTCCTGATTTTCAAGCTCACAGTGAATTCCAGAAAGCTTGTGCCATCATCCAGAGACTGAGAGACTTCCTGCCAGTGTCTCCCACTTCAGCTCAGGTAAGCAGAGAGGGGAAGGTGACACAGCAGCAGGAAGGGAAGGGACAATGTGGAGGTTATGCCCCCTGTAGAACTGGGCATCATAAAAGTACCTGATGGGAACAGAGCTGAGTATTTTTAAGTCTGAAACGAGTGTGTTGACAGTCAATGGTATTCTTAAGAGTCATGGTTTGCAATGCACAGCTTGCTGTAGATACAGCTGGATGGTCTTGGAACAGGTATCAAAATCAGAATGCTTCCAACCTTTCGGTTTTCTGCATCCCTGTTTGATAACATCACTTCCTCATAACTGATCAGGCTCCTATTATGCATAAGAGGGTGGTAGTGTAAGAAATTCTATGTCCTTTTTTCTAGTTTACCACAATAAGCATGTCTTTGTGCCAGACCTTCCCACACCAATCATTAGTCAATAAAATGCCAAAGAGACTTGCCTATAGGCCAATCTTATGAAGGCATTTTCTCAGTTGAGAGCCCCCATTCTCTCTCTAATTTTTTTAGAGATTTATTTATTAATTATATATAAGTACACTGTTGCTGTCTTCAGACACATCAGAAGAGGACATCAGATCTCATTACGGATGGTTGTGAGCCACTGTGTGGTTGCTGGGATTTGAACTCAAGACCTCTGGAAGAGTAGTCAGTGTGCTTTACCACTGAGCCATCTCTCCAGCCCCAAAAACCCCTATTCTCAATACCTCTAGCTTGACAACCAATCAACCAGCCAGCAGGTAAAGAGACACTGTACTGGATTCTAAGGAAGCTGGGCCTCCCTCTATGAGCTTGTGCATTGCAGCTGTGTTTATGACTTTGCTTCTGTTGACTGTTCAGACTTGGCCATTGAGATGTGCCCCTCTGCTTCAGTCCTCTGGGTTGCTCTACTCCTCCTACCACTCCTCACCTTCCTTGTTAGAGGCTAACTGTTGTTATCCATACTTGAAATGTTTTGTATCAGCATCTTAGTTTTAAATTTCTGTATGTCTTTCTTTGTGTTTGTCTGTTTGCTTGCTTGTTTGTTTTTCCAAGACAGAGCTTCTTTATGGAGCCCTAGCTTCCTGGAATTCACAGTGGTCATAATACCGTGACCATTACACAGGGGTAATCACACAGTGTCCATCACACAGTGTTCATCACACTAAACAACACAGTGCCCATCACACAGTATCCATCAGTGACCATTACAGAGTGACCTCACAGTGGTCATCACAATTTGGCCGTCACACAGTGAACATCACACAGGCTTTTTTTTTTTTTTTTTGGTTTTTCAAGACAGAGTTTCTCTGTGTAGCCCTGGCTGTCTTGGAACTCACTCTGTAGAACAGGCTGGCCTCAAACTCAGAAATCCACCTGCCTCTGCCTCCCACATGCTAGGATTAAAGGCGTGCGCCACCACTGCCCAGCACAGCTTTGTTTTAACAGAACCTTTTTGGTTTGATTTGATTTGGTTTTTCATTTGTTTGTTTGTTTTTCAAGACAAGGTTTCTCTGACTAACAGCCCTGGCTGTCCTGGAACTCATTTTGTAGATCAGGCTGGCCTCAAACTCACAGAGATCCTCCTGTCTCCACTTCCAGAGTGCTGGGATTAAAGCTTTGGGCCACTATGCCTGGCTTACAGATGCTTTTAATAAATATAACTCTGAAAAAAAATAACATTTCACCAGGCGGTGGTGGCACAGGCCTTTAATCTCAGCCCTTGGGAGGCAGAGGCAGGTGGGTTTCTGAGTTCGAGGCCAACCTGACCTACAGAGTGAGTTCCAGGACAGCCAGGGCTACACAGAGAAATCCTGTCTCCAAAAAAGAAAAAAAAAAAAAAAAACCAACCAAACAAAAAATCTGTATCGTATTTGGGGCTGGAGAGATGGCTCAGCGGTTAAGAGCACTGACTGCTCTTCCAGAGGTCCTGAGTTCAAATCCCATCAACCACGTGGTGGCTCACACACACAAAAAAAGAAAATAACATTTCATAATAAAGATAGTAGTAGCTACACTAGGTGTCCAATCAAACTTGCCTCGCATCTCCTTCTGGGTAGTTAGGTGATTGATCGGTTGTTTTGAGACGGGGTCTCACGATTCATCCCAAGCTGGCTTTGAATTTCGCCTCCTATCTCTGCCTCCGGGGCTCTGGGGTTACAGGCATGCACACTGCCCCTGACTTCTTAGCCTTTCTTTACTCTCCCTTTTTTATATGAGAACAGCCTACATAAAGGAGAACTGATGTTTTCTGTTGTCCTTAGAGCTTCTTCCCTTGCCAGGTGGAGGTAGCACACATCTTTAATCCTAGCACTCAGGAGGCAGAGGCAGGTGGATCTCTGTGAATTAGAGGCCATCCTGGTGTTCAGAGTGAGTTCCAGGACAGTCAGGGCTATACAGAGAAACCCTATCTCAAAAAACAACCAATAAACAAAAACAATTTCTCCCTGGTCTCTGTATTCCAGGTGTCTTAAAGCTTTTGATGCCATCAGCCATGCCTTTAAAATGAGCCCACCTGCTCAGCATCTGGCCTGGCATTGCTCTTCTCCCAAGCATCCCTCTTTTAAAGTTTGTTCTCTTAAATAGTTCATCTACTTGGCACTCAACATTCAACACAGTCCTCCCCAATAGGTGGTATGCAATCATATATTTTTCCTTGCCTGCCCAATGGTGATGTTGCCTTTTATAAAATACATTTGAACTGTATAACAGATATTGAACTGTGGGGCTGGGGAAATAACTCCATTGGTGAAGTGCCAGTGCACAAGCTCAAGACCCCTATTGCACATCTGCAGCATCCTTGTAAGAGCCAGGTATGGCCCTGCCTGGCTGGAAACCTATGGATGGAGAGGTAGAGACAAGTGGAGCCTTAGAGTTTGCTGGTCAGCTAGTCTAGCCAGTTGGTGAGCCCTAGGTTAGATGAGAGGCCCTGTCTCAAAAAAACATAGCAGAGAGCAACAGATGAACACATGTGACATCAATCTGGCCTCTAAATGCACATACACCTACATGAATATGTGCATGCACCACACACACACACACACACACACACACACACACACACAGAAGGAGGGAAAGAAGAAAGAAGGAAGGGAAGGAAGGAAGGAAGAACGAAGGCATGGAGGGAAGAAGGGAGGGGTGGGAAGAAAACACTGCACTGCTTATAAGAAGATACAAATAAATCTGAAAGAGTCGCAGGCAGCTACATCTGTCCCCTTTCTGATATCCCCAGGTCAGTGTGGCCAATTTACTCATTGATCTGAGTGAGCAGTTGCTGATGCTCCTGTTTCAGAAGAACAACAGTTGGAGCTTTCAAACTCCAGCAATCAGCTGCCCCTTCCAGCCTCTTGGAAGTCTAATAACA
Source organism: Montemys delectorum (assembly GCA_019843815.1). Lineage (NCBI taxonomy): Eukaryota > Metazoa > Chordata > Mammalia > Rodentia > Muridae > Montemys > Montemys delectorum. Next base: position 10,289 of record JADRCD010177296.1, read on the forward strand.
ACGAAGCAAAACAGTCATCAGATTGTTGAGCAAGACACTGAGCAGGTGGGTGTGTGGTGTGCAGGTGGCCAGCTCTGCTGGGAACTTTCTCTGTAACATTCAGTCGTACAGCCTCTCCCCAGGCTACAAAAGAGAATTCTACTGGAGAAACTGCTGAGTCTCTGGTCTCTTTTTCCAGCCCATCAGTGGGCAGAGACTGCTGAATGTTCACTTCACTTCATAATCAGCCAAAATTGAGTTAGCAAAGCATGCCACAAACCCTCAGGGAGAGAGACAACACCCTTAGCTCTTAGGAAAATGCAAAGACGCTGGATATAGTGGTGCCCACCAGTACTTAGGAGGCTGAGACAGGAGGAGAGCAACTTCAAGGCCAGCCTGGGCTGCATAGCAAGGCATTGTTGGCAGGAAAAGCATGGGGAGGAAGGAAGAAAGGAAAAAAGAGGGTGAGAGCAATTCATACCATAAAAAGATGGGCAAGCCAGGTACCGCTACACATGTCTATGATGGCGGCACTCAAGAGGCAGAGGCAGGTGGACATGAAGGGTTCAGGGTTATCCTTAGCAACACACTGAGTTTGAGGCCAGCCTAAGCTATGTGAGACTCTTTTTTTAATTCAACATGTGTGTGTGCGTGCGTGCGTGTGTGCGTGTGTGTGTGTGTGTGTGTGTGTGTGTGTGTGTGTGTGAGAGAGAGAGAGAGAGAGAGAGAGAGAGAGAGAGAGAGAGAGAGAGAGAGAGAGAGGCCCAATAATAGTATTAGCAAGAAGGCTGAGAAATTGTAACCATCGTAAATTGTGTTGTGAAATCATGCAGCAGTCCCACAAATGTTAGAAATAGACTGGCTGTGTCTCCTAGCAACTCTGCTTGTTGGTATTAGATACAGGAGAGAACCAAAAAAGCAAGTCCACACAAAGACACGTTCAAACACAGATCTCTCAGATAGAAAAAGAGCCCAAAGTGGAAAACAGCCTGTCTTAGTCAAGGTTCTCTAGAGTCACAGAATTTATGGTAGTCTCTATGTAGTAAAGGAATTTATTGATGACCCTGGCTAAGACACAGCCCAACTGTGCATGATCTGGAGAGTGGATAAATAAACAAAGCTGCTCACACAGAGACAATTTAGCCACACGAAGGAAATAAGTAAGGACACATGCTCCAGCTTGGGTAGCCCTCAGGAACGTCATGTCACATGAAAGGCCGTCTACTGTAGTTCACAGTGAAATGTCCAGAAGCATCAGGTCCCTGGAAGCCAGACTAGACCAGTTTATTTTAGGGAATTGAATTTAAAAGCTGGATTGTGGTAGTGGTTGCCTATGTAGATGTAAAATGCCTATAGTCTGAGTGGGCAGGTTCTACCACGTTTGGAAATTTCATCTCAATAGAGCTGTTTTCAGATACACATCCTGGTGCTGAGGCTGTAGCCCAGCTGGTGAAATGCTTGCCTGTGCTGCAGGACGCTTCTGTTCCATCCACAGCAGCCCACAGACGGAGCATACACTGCATTTGGGATCGGCCCAGGGGGATTGGAAAGTCAAAATGATGTTCAGCTACAGAGTGAGTTTGAGGTCAGCCTGGGATACCAGAGACCTTGCTTTCCCACTTCCAAAGAAGCAACTAACATGAGGGAATAAGGAAAACTCATGTTAGGTCTGAACAAAGGCTCCTCACACTAAACCATCCATGAGGCTGATAAACCGATCAGAACGCCAGTGATTTCAGAGTTCAGAATGGTACAAATTCAGAGACAGCTTGTCTTGGACCATCATCAGCCTTCTAAATAGCCATTTGTTTTCTGTATGTGACCTAGAATCTAGGTGACCATTGGGTAAATCCTTTGAAAAGTCTCCAAAAGACACCTAGCTCCTACTAATCAAAAAGCTGAGAATACTATCAGAGAGTATTTGAGACCCATAGAATAGAGTTTCTCCAACTTCTTTAACCCACCCTACCTAATATTTCTACCAATGTGTTTGAAAACCTCCTCATTTAAGGCTTTATTTGTTCTATCACTATTGAAAACTTCAGGAAACCCTTACCGTGATGGAACATGGAATTTGGATAACCTTAGTCTGTGTCCTGGACCCTGATCACTTGTAGTCAGCTCCAAAATAGACTCTCTCATCTCCTTTGAGATAAGAATGGTTTCTCTCACCACCATGGGGCAAAAAATAAAAAATCCATTGGCTGCCCCTCTTAGTTTATGCAAAGATGTTAGACTCTGCATACTTGTATGAGATTACAAAGTCAACTCTGACTATGTCCCCTTTCTTTACACCACTATCAGAATCCCTGAATCCCTGTCCCACTTATGGCCCTAACAGAACCATGTCACTCACAGTCCACAGACCACAAGGAATCTCACTCCAAATGCAGGTTGAAGACATGCTGGAGACATCTTTGATGGCCCTGGGAGAGATCCACAGAGCGTTTTGCCAACAGAGTCTGTGCCCTCAGTCAGCAGTGACCCTGGCCTCTCCCTCTGCTACTCTGGTGTTGAGCAGGTTAAGGGGCTAGAAGGCTGGGGGGGGGTGTTTCATTTTGATTTTGACTTTTAGAGGGCATTCAGAAAGTAATGTGCATTTAAATCCTTTCAGCCAAAATGTGTCAACATTGCCCCTAAGCACCTACACTCTGGGTGAGCCTGCACCCTTGAGGTTAGGCTTCCCATCAGCAGAAGCACTGAAGGAGCTCTTGAATAAACACCCAGGAGTGAACCTTCAAGTGAGTATGAATGGAACTGAGATGGGAATAGAGTGGTGTTCCATGGCCGTGTGAGGATGTAGGGGGAGAGAATGTGAGCCAGCTGGGTAAGATGAGGAAAGACCATGGGCACTAATTTATTCTTCATTCTGAGAGGAGAAAACCTCTTAAAAATGATCTAGTGGGGAATGGGGAGGTGGCTCAGGGGGTAAGAACACATACTGAGTCAATAAGAGGACCTGAGTTTGAATCCCCAGCACCCTTATAAGTGTGGGCATAGCCGTGTGTACCTATAACTGCAGCTTTGTGCAGACACTGGCAGATTAGAGTTCATTGGCTAGCCAGCCTAGCCCATACCACAAGCTTCCATTTCAGTGAGAATCCCAGATAGAAAACAGGGGAGGAAGATGCCTAATCCTGCTCTGGCTTCTACATGTCTACTCATTGGCATAAACTCCCGCACCTACATACTCAAATGCATGTAACACATACGTGCAAACACACACACACACACACACACACACACACACACACACACACAAAACACAATCTAGTATATAGCTAGGTTTTATGGCAAGTGTCTGTTATCCTAGTACTTGAGAGGCAGCAGGAGGAGGATTGCTGTAGATTCAGCTATATTGCATTGTATTGCTATTTGGGAGTCTCAAAAAAAAATCCCGTAGGAGCTTGGGAGCATTAAACAGATATGAGGCTTTAACTACGTTTCTGTGCTATGATTTGAATTGATCCCAGCTTCTCTACTGACAAAGTTGGGATTATCTGAATCATAACTAATTCAGCGTGAAAACTACACAAACAGTGTTACACTGCAGAATACTTATTCCCTAGTGTAAAAGAGCAAACTTGTGAAGATGATTTTGAGGGCCCCAAATGCAGGCCTGACTATCATTGTTTCTCATCAGCTCGACAATGTTTAACATCTCTTCTCCTAACACACCCTTGGGGAATCCCAGCATTTAATTTATAACTGCTACCTTGTAATCCACTGGGGGGCTCCTGTATGAACAATCTGACTGGCAATTGGAGGGACTGGAATTTGCTGCTTCCTCTGCAGGTAACAGGTCTGGCTTTCAACCCTTTTGAGACTTCGGATGACAGGAACATTGTTGGAAGTATTGGAAATGTGCAGTTGAGCTCGGCTTATCAGTCAATCCAAGTACACGATTTAATAGAAGATATTGAGGTACATGGAAACGGGACATGCTGGGATAGAGGATGGGAAGATACAACAACTCAGCATTTTCAATACATGTCAGAGCTAAGTACATGGCACATATGTTTAATCCCAGCACTTGGGAGGCAGAGGCAAGCAATTTCTGTGGGTTCAAGATCAACTAGGTTGCAGAGTGAGCCCTCTATGCCAGAAAGGCTACACAGTGAGACTCTGTTTTACAACAACAACAACAAAAAAATCCATGTCAGGGCTAGTATATTGTTACATATCTCAGGAACCTTCACAAAGAGACAGACCTAACTCAATCCCAGAAGAAGCCATTTAAGACTGTACAGCCTCAAGTGCTGGAAAAAAAAAAAAAAAGACTGTGCAGCCTCCATTAATGGCTGGCTTTGTGCTGCCTACTAAGACCCAATGAGGAAGCCTCAGGAATTCAGTTACCTCCTCACTACAAGGAAAACAGAAAGGCCTATCTTAATCTAGAGGATTAACTGTCTCCTTTTCTAGATCGTGCTCTGGAGAAATGCCAGCATGGAGATCCAGCCCACCAGCCTCAACACAAGTACAGACCATTTCACAATCTCTGTAAACATCACTTCCTTGGAGAAGACCCTCATTGTGACCATCGAGCTCGAAAGTCCCCTCCTAATGACGCTCCACCTGGGCTTCCAGGACCAGCTGGCCCACACTCACTTCTACCTCAACATCAGCCTGCCGAGGGGCCGGGAGTGGCAGAAAGGTATCTATCGGCCATCAGATCTCTGCAGGGGCATAGCTCTGTGGTAGAACATGTGCTCAGTATGACAGGGCCAGTGTGCCACTAAGACCAGTGATGATGTTTTTCAAGCGCCTGCATGTATAATGGGGACAGGGAGTGTGGAGGAGTCAGGGGGGTTCTGACAGTGATGTTGAACACCTTCGTCAATCACTCTTATACTTTATTCTTTGAAGTGAAGGGTCTCAATAAGACCCAGAGCTTGCTGAGATAGAAGTTCAGTCCTGGTAGCCACCTTCCCTAGGTTGCCATATCCACCCAGCATTTATGTAGCTTCTAGGGATCTTAACTCTGAACCTCTTGCTTGCAAGGCAAGCACTTCACTTCAACTATTGAGCTAACACTAAGCCATTTTTTTAAGTAAGTGTTTTATGTAGCCCAAAATAGCCTCAAGCTCACCACATAGCCAAGGTTAATGCTGAATTTCTGAACCTCCTGTCTCCATCTCTCAAGTGCTAGTATTTGTACCGCTATGATGGATTTATTGGTGCTGAGGATCAAACCCAGGGTTTCATATATACTACACAAGCACTTTTGTCACTGAGCTGCATTTCCCACTGTCTTAGTGTTTATTGTTGTGAACGACCACAGAAACTCTTATAAAACAAAGCATTTAGTTGGGGCTGGCTTATAGTTTCAGAAGTTTAGTCCATTATCATCATGGCAGGGAGCATGGCAGTTTGCAGGTATACATGACGAAAATGGGCTGAATCTCTAAAACTGTAAGCCAGCTCCAATTAAATGTTGTCCTTTATAAGAGTTGCTTTGGCCATGGTGTCTCTTTACAGCGATGGAAACCCTAACTAGACAATTCCTTTACTCAAATGTATATGAGTTTAGAATGTGTTGCTGGTCTCTTTTGCCAATTTGCAGTGCTAGACTTGTAGCCTTATTTGTAAGATAATAGTGATGAATAATAATAGTTGTGCATCTGATGGGGTATAGCCCGTTGGGAATATAACCCAGGTTTCTTTCTTCTTTGTCCTAAGATGAGGAGTACACTTGGGTGCTGACACCAGAGAACTTGTGGTATGGGACTGGTACCTACTACATAATGGCTGTGGAGAATAAAAGTACAGAGACCACACAGTACACACCCGTCCTGGTCTCAGTGGTCACAGCTGTCACCCAGTGCTATTTCTGGGACCGATTCAACAGGACCTGGAAGAGTGATGGATGCCGAGTAAGGGGGCAGGGTGGGAGCTCTCTGAGACCTTTGCTGCACCCCTCCCCTTCCATTGTTGAGGATAGTCCAGAAACAATACCAATCTCAAGCGAAGCATATCAGCCCGGGACCAAATAAGAGGGTGGTCCATGGTAGCGGGGCAGGTATAGCTCTAGAACAGCTGCCAGCGCTGTGTTTTTCTAATTCCCATTTCAACACAGCTGCAGGCAGTGACAGTGCTGAGCATAGAGCCACAGCTGATAGATGAACGCTAGATAGCAAATGTGGAAGCTGTGTGCTAAATATCCCAAAAAACTGAAGCAAGCCTCCTGCTACACAAAAGAAAACTCTTCCAGTTGGGAATATGTTATAGACAGGAGCCAGAGAGCTAAGAGCATCCCCTGATCTTTCAGAGGACCCATCTTCAGTTCCCTGCACCCACACAGTGGCTCACAGCCACCACCTGGAACTCTAGCTCCAGGAGATCCTGAACCCGTGCACACACACACACACACACACACACACACACACACACACTCATGCACACATGCTCATGCCCTACACACATATGCATGTATGCACATGCACACATACACAATAAATAAAAAAATAAAAGCACACCTTGAGAGAGAAAGAGGAGAGTGCGAATGCATTGTAGATTCTTTTACACACCAGGCAGGCAAGGACAGATTATCAGACTTACAGTTGGCATTCTGTTCCTGGTATCTAATCCTTTCAGAAGGCATCCTACCTCTCACTACATAGCCCAGTTGACCTCCAGTTCTTGATCTTCTTGCTTTGGCCTCTGTGAATGTTGGGGTTCCGGTCATTCATCGCCACACCCAGTTTGTACATTCTTGATCCTGTGAACGCTGGCCTGATCTAATGTCTGCTTCAGGAACACCACACTGATGTGAAGCCCTGGGAATCCTGAGACTGTTCTTCAAAGGTCTGAGACTGGATCTGGCTGTGGTGGTGTATGTGTTTAATCCCAGCACTTAGGAGGCAGAAGAAGAAGATCATGAGTTCAAAGCCAGCCTGGGCTACGTAGTGAGACCCTGTCTTTAAAAAAAAAATCTGAGCTCAGCAAGGAAAAAAAATGGGATTCTCAAGAAAGCAACTGCCTCAAGCAATAATCTCTGGGCAGTTACTTCTCAGGCAAATCCTCCTAGCGGGGAGTTTATTAAAGGCAGGGTCTGTAGTGGTGGCTGTTGGTGAGCCAGGAAGTGCCACACCATGTTTTGGGGGAAATGTGCATTGAGGAGCAGACTCAGACACTAGAGTGTCTATGCTCTCAGGAGCAAGCATTGATGGTGGGACCGTTGGGATGCTTCAGCTCCATGAAGCCCTCTGTGATGCTGTCTCTCCCAGTACAGGGAGAGAGGTTTCCCAGGCTGGAGTAGGGACTGAGCAGCCAGGGCTTAGCCACATGCAGCAGAATTAAGGAATTAAGTCACAGAGGTAATATTTCTGGCGGAAATTAATCCTATGGCTTCACTCTTGCTAGGTAAGCACCCTGCCACTGAGCCCATGTTAGTCTTTCCACACACCAATCAAACATGCAACGGTAGTGTCCTTCATTCACAGTTACTGGTACAATTTTAAAATAAAGATTACAAAGAAATGTTATGCCATGTGGAAAATTACAATAAATAATTTGGAAGTTTTAAACATACCATTCAGCTTTAGCAAAGTTGATATTCTCTTAATTCAGGGGGGGTTTGTTTTGTTTTGTTTTTTTAGTTTTGTTAAATTTCATTGTTGTTTTATTTTGAGACAGGTTCTAATTATGTAACCCAAGCTGACCTGCTTCTGCCTCCTGGACACTGGGATTATAGGCATGCACCATTACACCTGGCCCTCATTCAGAGTTTTGAAAATAATAAAACACTCAGGAATAATAGAAGCCACCCGTGGACCCCTCGCCATCCTCGCCCCCTCTCCTCTGTGTGGGAAGCCACAGTCCTGGATCTTTGAAGACATACTTCATGAATACCTCACACATGAGACGCCCATGTTAGAAACTAGAGATGCAGCAATAAACACATCAGTGACATCAATGAAGAAGACTCCATACACCAGGGCTGCCAAGATGATAGCCTGAGTGCAATCCCTAGAACCCGTGTGGGTAGAAAGGGAGAATTCAATCCTGCAAGCTGTTCTTTGGCCTCCACACAGGTTCTGTAGCACATACTCACACAATAAACAAGTTAATATATCTATATTATAAATGGATATATGATATATAAATATATAATATATTATATAGTATTAGTATATAATATGCAATATTATATACTAATATAATATATATACCATAATATGCAATATATACATATATACACACATATTTTTATATATCCTCCTTCAGGCCCTTTTCTGTCTCAAGGCCGCCTGTGTCTCCATTCTCTGCTTGCCACTCCTTGTCCTTCTACCTTACAATTCAGGTCTTCAATCGACTTCCAGGTGGGGCCAAAGAGTACCATTTTAAAGACGCAGTGTCTCTGTGACCACTTGACCTTCTTCAGCAGTGACTTCTTCATCGTGCCCAGGACAGTGGATGTAGGAAATACCATCAAACTGCTTCTTCATGTGACCAACAACCCTGTCGGGGTGTCGTTACTGGCCAGCCTTCTAGGATTCTATATCCTCTTAGCTGTGTGGGCTTGGAGGAAGGATCGAGCAGATATGCAGAAGGTGAGAAGGCTTGGGCCCCAAAAGCCACACAGTGTTGAGTGTGTCAAGCTAGATAGGGGAAGTAGAAATTGTGGGCCAACAGGTAGAGAAAGTCCAGTGTTACTGTATTAAATCTCTCTGCATACCTACTGTCTTAAAACAAAGTGGGGTTTTTTGTTTGCTTTTTTGGTTTTTTGGTTTTGTTTTGCTTTGGTTTTGGTGCCAAGGTAGGATCTTCACAGGAGTCGTGCAGATACACAGAAAATATCTGTCATAGGAGCGTAACTGAAATCAGACCCATATTTATCTCACCTTATACACTAAACAAAGTTATGCCTAGCCAATTTATGATTTAGCAAACTTCAGTATACAGGAAACTAGTAAGGAATTGTTTATGTAGCTGGCAAGATGGCTCAGTGGACAAAGGCACTTGCTACCAAGCCTGCAAGTTGCTCTCTGAACTCCACTTGTGTGTCATGGCACATGACAGTACACACATATAAAGAAATGCTAAATTTTTTAAAGTTAAAGATAAAATCTCATACTGTCCCTTCAACTGACCCCAAAAATCCACATTGTATAGTCCAAGCTGGCCTTGATATAACAGTAATCCTCAAGTGCTAAAATTACACATCTGAGTCACCATACTTAACTAGGTAAAAAAAGTTAAAGATAAAATCTCATACTGTCCCTGCAACTGACCCCAAAAATCCACATTGTATAGTCCAAGCTGGTCTTGATATAACAGTAATCCTCAAGTGCTAAAATTACACATCTGAGTCACCATACTTAACTAGGTAAAAAGAAATTTTACACAAGGTCCCACAGACCAATCCTGGCTGGTCTGAAACTCAGTACATAGCTCAGGCTAGCCTCAAGCCCACAGAGAGCCTCCTCCCTCTGCCTTCCAGGTGCCACCACACCTAGTTAAGACTAGAAAAAAATTAAGCAGTAAAATTCTTGGGCATCTTTTTAAAAAATGTATTTATTTATTTAATACATATTAGTTCACCACCATTATTCTCTTCAGACACACCAGAAGAGGGCAGTACATTTCCAGATGGCAGTGATTTCCCATTACAGATGGTTGTGAGCCACCATGTGGTTGCTGGGAATTGAACTCAGGACTTCTGGAAGAGCAGTTGGTGCTCTTAACTACTGAGCCATCTCTCCAGCCTGGGCATCTTTTTTTTTTTTTTTTAATTTGTTTTATGTATTTCTTATTTTTGTGTTATTCTTTTTTCTTCCAGGCCTTACACATTCTAGGCAAGGATTCTACCCATAGCTACGCTTCAGCCTCTTCTTGTTTACACTTTAAGTTCTAGAAGAGGAGTATGTGTTTCTTATTGTCCTGGGTTAAGTGTTGCCAGCTTTAGTAAATAAAAAACTAGACAGCAATAATTTGCATTTCATATAAACAGTAGGTGAATCTTTAGCAGGCCCATGGCCCTTATTGTTTATCTAAAACCCCAGTTTCCCTGGGTATCCTCTGCCCTTTATGCTCCTTCCTGAGTTCAGTGAGGGTGGAGCCTGATGCCCAAGGCCCAGTCAACTGATCCTGGGAATGTTTCCATTTAGAGACAGAGTCTGGAGTTTCAGACCTCAGCCCTCTGATCACTTTGCTGGACTGTGTGCTTGCCTTGTTGACACTATCTCCCCCTGCTTCCCATTGGGGTTCCAAAACTGCTACAGAGAAGCCTGTCCCCAGCTAGAACTGTCCTGAGGAGAGACCTAGAAAGCTCATGGCTTCTGCTCTTCCTGCAGGTGAAGGTAACAGTCCTGGCTGACAATGATCCCAGCTCTGCATTCCACTACCTTATCCAGGTCTACACTGGGTATCGAAGGAGGGCTGCTACAACAGCCAAGGTTAGGAGAGCCCAAGCTCGTTACCGTGTGTCTTCTGCAAAGTGTGTCTTCGGCATACTCTAACTTGACAATATCTTGATGTCCAATAATGCTGTAAAAGGAATCACCAGGTTTGGTATTTTCTTGGCTTACTGTATAATATGAGAAACCCTCTTGATTTGCCTAATATCTAATGGATGCTTTCTTCTGCTTAAGAAAAACCCAAAGGCACAGAGTGCCTCGTATTCCATCTTTCCTCACTGCATCTTAGGTCGTTATCACTCTCTATGGCTCAAAGGGGCACAGCGAGCCCCACCATCTTTGTGACCCAGAGAAGACAGTTTTTGAGCGTGGAGCACTTGATGTTTTCCTTCTTTCCACTGGATCCTGGCTGGGGGACCTGCATGGCCTTCGGCTGTGGCATGACAATTCTGGTGACAACCCTTCTTGGTAAGTACCTGTCCCATGCTGGCTCACTTACCCTTTTTCTTTTACTTTTTTTACTCGACACTCCTTCTGGGCCCCCAACTGCAGCCTCAGGAGTGACAGCTCTTTTACATTTTTTAAAATTTATTTATGTTATATGTATAGACTACTCACATGTATGTAGGCTAAAGAACAACATGAGAGTCAATTCTCCCCTTCCATCATATGGGTTCTGGAGTTGTAATTGGATATATAGGCATCCAGGCTTTGCTGAACCATCTACAGAGCATAAGAAGAACAGATTCAATCTAATTCCCTAGGACCCTAGGATTTTCAGAACCATAAATTAGCATTTACGGTTCTTCTGGTCACCAGCAGCACCGATGCTGAGCACTGACTTTTCCTCTCTGCTATGGAAGTCCAAGATGGCTGCTTCTTCTTCCAATACAGCACTACACTGAACACGTGTGGAATGCCACCTCCTTCATCCAGGAGCTTAGCTGAGTCTTCTGGATCCTCTTCTGCATCTTCTACATTAGCCCTGGCCCTTCCCTTTGCACTGCCGTGTTCAGGAGCAGCTTCTTGCTATAACCGCAAGGCAGGTCCGCCAGCCTCAGCCTCTCCTGCCACTGCAGGACCTTGGGAAGCATTCAGAGAACTGAAGAGAGTTACAGTGTTGCTTGGCTGCCATTTTGGGAACTTTGTAACTGATCTGATGTTGCCCAGAGCACTAAAATTTTCTCTGTTATCCTTTCGAAGCCAGTTCTGCTTCCTCATCTAGGTGCCCTTTAAGGTAGTGATCTTCATTTCCCTCCAGACCTTTTCCTCTGTGTGTTCTCAAGTTGGCTTCATTTTGGCCCATGAGTACTACTAGTGTTCTGCCTGTCCCAGCTTTCAATGCCCTCTCACTGAGCCTAATCATTCCTGGGTTTTGATTTAAAGAAAGAGGCCATAAGATTCTCACTTGAACACTTAGAAGCTATTGTGGAATTACTAATTGGCCTGATTTCAATATTTAATTGTTGTACCTCAAAGGATAGAGAGACCCAAAGAGGTGGAGAGAACTGTGGGAGGGGCTACTCAGTGGGCAGAATGCACACAATAGTGACTAATTAAGTTCGCCATCTTACACATGGGCTATGATTTATGGCACCTTAAACAGTTACAGACATAGCATCAGAAGGCCCTAATCACTGTGCTGTATCACACCTCTGAACATCAACATCAGATCAGATACAACAGCTCTGTGCACCATTCAGTTGCTCTTTAGACACAGGTAAAAAGCTACAGCACTGTAGCTGAGAGGTTGGGGAGGTGGCTCCATGACCTGTGTTTGAATCCCCCAAATCCACATACAGCCAGGTGTGGTAGCATGCATTTGTCTTCCCTGAACTCCTCTAGCATGAAGGGATGGGGAGAAGGAGAATCCCTAGTGGATACAGCCACATGCAAGGGACCCTGTCTCAAAGAAAGGGAGGACTGATACCCAAGGCTACTTACTGATCTCCATATGCACACTGTAGCATGCACACACACCATTACACACACACACACACACACACACACACACACACACACACACACACACACGTATTTAATAAAAGAAAAAATGTATATAGTTGGGAAGAGGATTGAGTAAAAGATCTGAGGGTCTATAGTTCTGATTTGGCTGCAGACCCAGGTAGGGGGTGAGAAGTCATTGAATACCAATGGTGAAAATGGAGGCACATGGATACTTTAAGAAGTAGTGGGCCAATATCACATGTGGAACAAAGAAAGCTTAAAGATGCACGCGTGCGCACATCCAAATTCTTCTTGGGGAGTAAAGCTTGCAGTCAGCACCTTGGACAGGAACTTCCTGAGGGCAGCAATGGGGGCTGGCTCATCTGCCTCTCATTCTTGTCTCACAAAGCATCCATTGCTAACTTAGGTGCTCAGTGTAAGTGCAAGGCAGCTTCTCCTGAAAGCAGTCCCTGCGAACCTTCCTAACATGAGGATCTTTATCTGACTGCAGGTATGTAAGCCAGGTGATCGTCAGTGACATGACCGTGAAGAAGAAATGGCATTTCCAGTGCAATTGTTGGCTGGCCGTGGACTTGGGCAACTGTGAGCGTGACAGGGTGTTCACACCCGCCTCTAGAAGCGAGCTCTCTTCCTTCAGGTATAATTGAGACATCACTGGCAGTGCAAACTTCTGTAGCACGCATACACAGCATTATATACAGAGAGCATACACACATTTTTTAAAAGGATACAGTTGTGAAGAGGATCGAGTCTAAGATCTGAGGAATAGACCCAATTACCTCCTCCTCCTCGTTGTCTTCCCATCAATCTTTTGATTCACTGTGTTGGATTCTTCTTGGCATTTCCCTCCTTGGACCAGAGTGAGTGGCTATAAGAGGCCAAGCGTGGGAGCTTACATAAAATGGCTAAATGGAAAAAAAGTGTCCCATAACCTTTCCTCAGGAATGTTCCCTTTCTCTCCTCTGTGGTAGGAACAAAGCTTCCATCCCTTCTTAGGAGTCCCTCCCAGTCTTTTGCTACAGAAGAAATCACCCCTCCAAAAAGCATTCTGGTTTTGCCATCATTTTGAGGGTCAGAAGTTAAGGGAAGGCCATGCCTGGGTAGTTGGGTTCCTTCTGGTTAGCTGGGTTTGTAGGCACCCGTGACTCCAGCCTGGCACTGTGGTCAGCAGGAGGTGCTGGATATCAGGTGCACAGCACCTACACATGTTCACCTCAGCTTGGTAGCCTCTGGGTAGCTGGGTGATTTACCCTGTGACTAGTTTTTCCTAGACTGGCATTTTAAGAGAACTAAGTAGTTCTCTTGCTCTTGGTAACCCACCTCTGAAGATCAGATTCCTAGGGAAGAGACGAGTCTTTCGTTTCATAGGAGAAGGTAAAAGGAATTGTAAAACTATATTCAAGTTCTTATGTGAACATAAAGTTATGGTTTGCCTGCCCCAGCAAAGGCTATGTGGCTTGCCTTTTCCTGTGTCCTTAATTGTGTTCAGTCACATTGGGTGTATGTTAGCTGGTTATGTAGGGTCCCTCTGGGTTACTTTGGCCCATGCTGAAACCCATAGCACAACACACTGGATAAGAACAACTTAATGGGCTTTGAATAGTTGTGGTCCATAGCCCGGAAAAAGCTTCCCATGATTCCCATGACTGCAAAGTCAGGTGTTATTAGAACAGAGGAAGGAAGCGAAAAAATGGCACGGGATTAGGTGACCAGTGAAAGTTATCACTGTTCAGGGACAGTCTTGTAGCTGCCCCTTGGGCATCTTGAAGTAGAATTTCCAAGTTGACAGATATGCATGTTGTGAAACAAAAGCTAGCAGATTACCCAGACTCTCTAGCAAGCTTCTCACATAGCTCATTGTAAATTTCAGTTCTCACTTCTACTTTTTAATTGCAATTTCTATGATCTCAGTCTCCTATTTAGTAAGATTAAGATGCTACTTACCTTTTGGTTCTGGGAATGTAACCTCCATTAGCTCTTTGATCTAAAGTAGCTGATTAAAAGCCTTCATCTAGAAGCCAAATGTAGTGACGCACACCTGTAATCCCAGACCTCCGAGGCTGGAACATGATGATCATGAGTTCAAGGCCAGGCTTGTCTAGTAAGTGCAACATCCTGGCTTCCTCACAGGCAGGTCATTTACTGTCTTCTTCCTAATATGCTATCAGATGTGCTCTCTCGTCTCTTTACATGTGTTAATAAGCAGCCTTTTGAGCTAAAACCATACAGTGGAAAAAAGACAGCATTTTCAACAGATGGTGCTGGCTCAACTGGAGGTCAACATGTAGAAAAATGCAAATCGACCCATTCCTTTCGCCTTGTACAAAGCTCAAGTCCAAGTGGATCAGGGACCTCCACATCAAACCAGATACATTGAAACTAATAGAAAGTAAAGTGGGGAAGAACCTCGAGCAAATCGGCACAGGGGAAAATTTCCTGAAGAGAACCCCAATAGCTTCTACTATAAGATCAAGAATTGACAAATGGGACCTCATAAAGTTGCAAAGCTTCTGTAAGGCAAAAGACACTGTCAATAGGACAAAACGGCAACCAACAAATTGGGAAAAGATCTTTACCAACCCTATATCTGATAGAGGGCTAATATCCAATGTATACAAAGAACTCAAGAAGTCAGTCTCCAGAGAACCAAATAACCCTATCAAAAAATGGGGCATAGAGCTAAACAAAGAATTCTCTACTGATGAACACCAAATGGCTGAGAAACACTTAAAGAAATGTTCAACATCCCTAGTCATCAGGGAAATGCAAATCAAAACAACTCTGAGATTCCACCTCACACCAGTCAGAATGGCTAGGATAAAAGACTCAGGTGACAGCAGATGCTGGAGAGGCTGCGGAGAAATAGGAACACTCCTTCATTGCTGGTGGGATTGCAAACTGGTACAACCACTCTGGAAATCAGTGTGGCGATTCCTCCGGAAATTGGACATAGTTTTACCAGAGGACCCAGCCATACCACTCCTGGGCATATACCCACAAGACGCTCCATCATGTAATAAGGACACATGCTCCACCATGTTCATAGCAGCCTTATTTATAATAGCCAGAAACTGGAAACAACCCAGATGTCCCTCAACAGAGGAATGGATACAGAAAGTGTGGTATATCTACACAATGGAGTACTACTCAGCTATTAAAAACAATGAATTTATAAAATTCTTAGGGAAATGGATGGATCTGGAGAGTATCATCCTGAGTGAGGTAACCCAATCACAAAAGATCACACATGG
>JADRCD010177297.1:4501-15539 GCA_019843815.1 Montemys delectorum
TATCTATCTATCTATCTATCTATCTATCTATCTATCTATCTATCTATGTATATATTCACCTGGTACTATGTCTTCAGGAGCTCACCTCTAGAAATATATAATTATCCCTCTTTCAATAATGTTAGACTACTTTGCAGTCCTTCAGCAATTGGTGGGGTCTTGTGAAGTTACCAACATCCCCATTAACATGGACTGGGATTGTCATTACATAGGTCTTATATACAAGCAAATCCATTACTGAGAATTCATGGATCCACCTTCCCTATTATGTCTATAGGTCACAATCTAGCACTACCTCTAGACCTTACATTCTCTGCTCTTTGTTTACTAAACCTTTGGTCTAGAGGTTGTGTTTTATTGCAGAGAGAGAGAGGGAGAAAGAGAGAGAGAGAGAGAGAGAGAGAGAGAGAGACAGAGAGAGACAGAGAGAGACAGAGAGAGACAGAGAGAGACAGAGAGAGACAGAGAGAGACAGAGAGAGAAAGAGACACACAGAGAGAGACAGAGAGAGAGACAGAGAGACAGAGACAGAGACAGAGAATGACTGTGAATGACCCAGTTCAGTTCTTGTTATGGTAACTTTAATCTTTCTTCTCTTTTGATCATTTTGGTGTCAGGCTCAAACTTGGGTTATCAACCTTGGATAATACCAGACACGTTTAACTGTAGATCCAGCTCACCAGCACCTTAGAAAGTTTTATAGAGTCATATAAGAGAAACTTAAGAAGAGGTGGAAAACATGGCAGGTCATAAATGACAGGCAGTAAATTTAAATGATTTTCAAGAATTTCTGGAATACGATTAAGTTGATGATAGAAATGATAGAAATGTTAGAGCATTACAAATAAAACACTGGATATTGGATGCTATTTTAGTCTATTAGCATGTCATTTTATATAAAACATACCATTTTGTGCTTTATAGAAAAAATGTCGCAAATAATAGCTGTGTTGTGAGACAAGGTCAGAGACACACAATGGGCAGAATTACATCTTCATTTATTTTTACTGGTTATATTATTTATTTACATTTCAAGTGTTATCTCCCTTCCCAGTTTCCCTTCCACAAACCCTTTATCCTTTAACCCCTACCCTCTGCTTCTATTGGGGAGCTCCCCCACTCACCTACCCATCCTTCCTGTCTCACTACCCTAGCATTTCTCTACACTGGGACATCCATAGGACCAAAGGCCTCCCCTCCCATTGATGCCAGATAAGGCCATCCTCTGCTACATAAGCAGCTAGAGCTGTGGGTCCTTCCATGTGTACTCTTTGGTTGGTGGTTTAGCCCTTGGGAGCTTGGTGATGGGGGCGGGAGGAGGGCAGGGGCTGGTTGGTTGATATTGTTGCTCTTTCTATGGGGTTGCAAACTCCTTCAGTATCTTCAGTCCTTCCCCTAACTCCTCCGCTGGGGTCCCCATGCTCAGTCTGATGATTGGCTTCAAGTATCCACATCTGTGTTGGTCAGATTCTGGCAGAGCCTCTCTGAGGACAGCCATAGCAGGCTCCTGCTCAGCAATAGTGTCTTGGTTTGGTGTCTGCAGATGGGATGGATTCTTAGTTGGGGCAGTTGATGGATCACCTTTCCTTCAGTCTCTGCTCCATTCTTTGTCCTGCATTTTCTTTAGACAGGAATAATTCTGTGTTAATATTTTTGAGATGAGGATGGAACCACCTCAACAGGTAGCTGTGCCTAATGTCTAGATATGGTCTCTTCAAGTTTTCTCTCTCATTTGTTAGGTATTTTAGCTAATGTCATCCCTGTTGGGTAATGGGAGCCTCTTGCTTTCCTGGCATCTGTGACTTTCTAGTGGCTACCCCCTACTGCTACACATATCATTTTTATTAATTTATTTTATTTACATTCTAAATGTTGCCCTACTTCCTGGTCTCCCCTCTAAGAGTTCTTCACCTCATCCCCATCTCTTTTGCCTCCAAGAGGTTGCTCCCCCATCTACCCAGTGTACTTCCCACAGCATCCTCTTTTCTTTGGGCATCAAGTCTCTACAAGATTAGGTACATCTTCTTCCACTTAGGTCAGATAAGGCAGGTGTCATGGATCAGACCATGTATGCTTTTTGGTTAGTAACTTAGATTATAAGAGTTCTGAGAGGTATGGGTTAGTAGATACTATTGTTTTTCTAAGTGGTTGTCATCTCCTTCAACTCTTTCAATTGTTCCCCTAACTCTTCCCTTGGGTCCCCAAACTCAGTCCAATGTTTAGCTGTAAGTATCTGCACTTGTCTCAGTCAACTGCTGGTGAAGACTCTCAGAAGACAGCCATGCTAGGCTACTAAGCACAACACAGCCTCAGTAATAGTATCAATAATTGGTATATGCACATGGGATATATCTGAAGTAAGGCCAGTCACTGAATGTCTTTTTTTTTTTTTTTGGATTTTCGAGACAGGGTTTCTCTGTATAGCCCTAGCTGTCCTGGAACTCACTCTGTAGACCAGGCTAGCCTCGAACTCAGAAATCCACCTGCCTCTGCCTCCCAATATCTGATGACTTCAGCATCTGATTCATATTTTTCTCTGCATTTCTTTTAGAGAGGAACAATTTTGGGTCAAATGTTTTGAAGATGGGTGGGTGGCCCCATGCCTGAACTGAAGATCATATCTATCTACTGGAAGAGGTCTTTTCAGGTTCAATCTCCTGACTGCTAGGCATTTTTTCTAAGGTCATCCCCATTGATTCCTGGGAGCTTCTCACATCTCAGGTCTCTGAAACTTCCTAGGTGTTCCCCACAACCAACACCCCCTGAAGCTGCATATTCTCCTGGGCCTCTAGGATTTTCTCTTTTTTTCCCCAAACCTGTACCTTTCTTCCTTTTCCCTTTTCTCTTCCCTCTTCCTCCTAGGTTCCTCCCTCCCTCTGACTCTTGTGAAAATTGTCTTGCCCCTTCTAAGTGTGATTGAAGCATTATCACTTGGGCCTTCCTTCTTGTTAAACTTCAGATAGTCTGTAGAACTATATAATGAGTATTATGCATTTTTTAGCTAATATATACTTATAAATGAGTATATATCATGCATGTCCTTATGGTTCTGGATTACTTTGCTTAGAACATTATCTATTTCCACCCAGTTTCCTGCAAAATTCATGATGCCCTTGTTTTAATAGGTGATAGAATTCCATTGTGTAAATGAACCACATTTTCTGTATCCATTCTTCAGTTGAGGAACATCTGGGTTGTTTCTACCTTCTGGCTATTATAAATAAGGCTGCTATGAACACAGTGGTGCACATGCCTCTGTGGTATGTTGGAACAACTTTTGGATATATGCCCAGAAGTGGTATAGCTAGATCTTCAGATAGAACTATTTCTGACAGTCTGAGAAACTGCCAGACTGACTTCCAGGGAGGTTGAACCAGTTTGCAATCTCAATGTCATTGGGGGAGTGTTCCTATTTCTCCACATCCTCACCAGCATGTGTTGTCAGTTGAGTTTTTTATCTTAGCCATTCTGACAGTTGTAAGGTGGTATCTCAGCATTGTTTTGATTTGTATTTCCCTGATGACTAAGGATAGTGAACATTTCTTTAAGGGCTTCTCAGCTATTCGAGATTCCTCTCTTGAGAATTCTGTGTCTAGCTCTGTATTTTTAATTGGGTTATTTGGTTTTACAGAGTATAACTTCTTGAGTTCTTTATATATTTTGGATATTAGCACACTGTCAGATGTAGGGTTAGCAAAGATCTTTTCCCAATCTGTAGGTTGCCATCTTGTTTTGTCTTATTGAAAGTGTCCCTTGCCTTACAGAAGCTTTGTAATTTTATGAGGTCCCATTTGTTGATTGTTGATCTTAAAGCCTGAGCCATTAGTGTTCTCATTGGGAAATTTCCCTTGTGTCAATGTGTTCTAGGCTCTTTGCCACTTTCTCTTCTCTTAGATTAATAATTATGTAATCCCATACACCTTGAACCTGGAAGATATGTTGAGTTATAAAACCATGCTAATGTAGCTGTCGTTTTAGAACACACTGTCCTTTCTGATTTTTCTTTAATAGAGAAGTTACTTTAATTTAATTTTTGTTCCAAGTTTGTTTGTTTTAAAGTAAATGACAAATGAAATTAGCTGACATTACCAGGAATAACACATTTTTCATGGACAACACATTGTTGGCTTGAGAGTCTCATTTGAATCAGGTATTCCAAAGTAATTATTGTGATTATATGGTTTTGAAATGTATTTTATGTATAACCCAAATTGACTTGGAATTCATGATTTCCATCTTTACCCATGGATACATGTATCGAAAGAGAGGCATCTTTGGACAACAAATACTAATTGAAGAATATTTTATAGATGGGAGTAATGTATTGGGTCTTTTTAAATTATTTGTTATCAATTGTGAAATATTTTATAATCATAACTACATGTTTGATAGATTAAACATCACCAGAAACAAACAAAAGGAGATGAATGAACATATAAACTCTCATTTTGACAAACGCTGTCACAACCCCAAACATGGCTATTATCATTAATTTTTAGTATAGATATTAAATTATCTTCTAGCCAGTTGGTAGACAAATATTTTTTACACACATGGGTTAGTCCTTAAAGGTTTTCCTCTCTCAAAATGAATGTACTAATTTCTGTAAGTAAATCTACTTGTTTTGATGAGAAATTCTTCCTCTAACAGTTGATACACCCACACAGTCTGCATCTCCTACTCAGTGGAGCTTTTAGCAATAAATATGTGACAATTTATCTCATTGTTACAATTTCTAGACAATGTAGAAGTTCCTGAGGATACAACATTGAGTGAGAACTGGTATGTTAGTGCAGTATATTGTATGCAACTTTGGAGCACGTAGGAAACCAAAATTGGACCTAAACTATTCTAATAAATTACTTTGGGTTAGGGAAACTTCTATCCTAATTAAACAACAATAAAATGAAATATTTCAAGATTTTAAATGTACATTCAGGTTTTCTCAGGCAAATGAAAAGTAGATATTTGAGTACAAGAGGACAACTTAAAACTAGACAAGTTAATTAAAAGCAATTTTACTTAGATTATTGTTGAATTCAACCTGTTTCAATTGGGAAATATCATTGCAAGAGTAATGGCATTACGTGTGTTCATGTATTTTCTTATTCTCCTTTCATATGCATATACATTTTATCATGCTTGTTTGAAGGGTATGCCTCTAAAAGATATCATGAGATGTGAAAGAGTCAAATTACATACTTAAGGTTTATACTATGGAAATGAAGTGCAAGGCAGACACAATGATTGAGTAGGCTGCTTGTGTATTTAAGATAATATCTGCTTTAGCTAATACATTTATTTATATTTTATAATCAAATATATAGATATTTTGTTATATTCAATACATTATAAAAGAAAAAGTTAAAATAAAAATTTACACTTTTCTATTTTCTTTCATTTTTGTTTGTATACCTGTGGGGTACGTGTTGTTAATTTTTTATTCTGGGAATAAAAATTAATATTTTGCACATACTAGACACAGACTATGAGCTCCATCCCCCATCCCCAGCACACACAAATACACACACACACATACACATGGAAGGAGAGACACACAAGGTGTGAGAGATATTACATACATATACACAGGGAGGGAAGAGAGAGAAAGAGAAAGATTTCTTACTAACTGGTATGAACTTTTACACAAATTTTTAAGATTTTTTTGTTCTTATTTTTTCCTCTGTATGAGTAATAACATCTCTAAAACTTTGCACTCATAGAGAGGGTATAAATTATTAACATTGACAGTAACCTTGAAAAACTCAAGTTTCTCCCGGGCTTGTTAAATGTTGAAAGAATCTGTAAATTAGGTCACATAAGGACCTGTCAAAAGCAGTGAACATTTTTCAATATTTTCTATGATACTACACTATGATTTATGGAGAGTAAATAAGACACCATTTCTTCATATGTGGAGTGTATTTGGAAAAAGAAAGTCAGGGAAAAAAGATAGGAAAATATCTAGAAGCCAAACACAGCTATACAAGTGACAAAAATAAAAACTATGAGTAGCTATTTTAACTATAAAACATAGCAAAGTTAAGTTAAAATATTTTATTTATTTATAAATTTATAATCTGCAGTGTAGAAGTGTATTTTATTGTATTGATAGCATTGATTCTATTATTTCTTCTGATATTCTTGGCAATAGATTATTACTTTCAGCAACCAAACCAAAACTAAAAATTCATGAAGCTCTCAAATAATATAAAATAAAATAATATCAAACAATATCAAACTAAAGATCACTTCGTTTTTTGAACAGTTTTAAAAGTTTCCTCCTAGAATGATTTATACATTTAATTTCTATGTCATACTTTCATTATTATTCTTATGCTAATATGACTTTGGGAAGCTATGAGTCTGGATGTAGCAAGCTGAGTTAGATATATTTCTTCACATTAGACTTTGCAGAGAATTTATTACTGTTATAATTAACTTTGATAGGTTTGACATATGCATGATAATAAATCTTCAAAAATACCTAAAATTACAATACTGCTAAATTTGAAGATAGTGTATGGATCATAAATTTATTTCAAACTTTCAGTTAAAAAAAAAAAGAGCAACTATGTCTTTGTAACTGTATTGCCCTTATCATTAGAGCTCATCATCTCTTTCATAAAGTGGCTAGAAATTGGTGTGATCTACACTGATAATACATTAGTATGTCTGTACTACTGGAGTGCTCTGCAGTTTCTTTGTGTCAAAAATAAATGCACTTATTATATTTCAACACCTCAGGGTTAACATGAAATTGTTGCAAACTATTTTGATTATGTGATTCAGATTCTAGAATTCCATAAAACTACATCATGTAAAAAAAGCTGCTCAAATCAGTAAAACACAGTGGTGTGTATTTCCTGCCAGTTCTTTCAGTTGCTTTATGTACACTCTCTACCCTTGAGGTTATTTAAAAACAAAGACAAATGTATTCATAAATTTTTGGTTTCTTAAAACTTAACTGGTTCAAGTAAATGACTTAATGCTTCGCATTTTTAAGAATTGTACTTAATTTTCCTCTCTTCTGGCCTTGTTTTTTACTTATGACTTACATAGCTAATGAATGGTTAGAAGTATATAGGCATGTATAATGAACGGACCTTGACAGCTGTAAGACCACAACGCCAAGTGCTCTGTCTGTAATCATGACTTGGCTTTTCCATGTTTCCACTCTGTCCTAGTTAATGAATGTAAAATGGATTTCCTTATTTTAAATCTTTTCCTTTTTCTTTTTGGTTTGCTACTTTGGGGCACTTCAATGATTGATGTTTGTTTATGTTTTCAGTTAGGATTTCTATTACTCTGCTGAAACACCCTGAGCAAAGAGCAAGTTTGGGAAGAAAGAAACAGGGCAGGAACATGGAGGTAGGAGCTGAGGCCAGGGAGGGATTTTCTGTCTTTTTGTCTTTCTGTTTTTCTGTCTCCCTCTCTGTCTCTCTCTATGTGTCTCTCTATGTGTCTCTCTGTCTCTGCTCTCTCTCTCTCTCTCTCTCTCTCTCTCTCTCTCTCTCTCTCTCTCTCTTACTCCCTCCTCCTCCTCCTTCTGGTTTTGTTGTTGTTTTGATTTTTTTTTACAGACAGAATTTTTTTGTTTAGCCCACACTGTCCTGGAACTTGCTCTATAGACCAGATTGGCCTTAAACTCAGATATCTGTCTGCCTGTCTCCCAAGTGCTTGGATTAAAGGCAAGTGTGACCACCATTTCAGCCTGATTTCATAAGAACCCAGGATAGGGCCACCAATAATAAACCTGATTTTTTCACATTTGTTACTGAGGCATTGCCATATATCCAGATCTTATGAAGGTCCTTTTTATAAAAAATGAGTTTCCTACTCAGATGACTTTAGCTTATGTCAAACTGACATAAAAACTATCCAATACAGTTTATCAATTTAAATAAATACGTATTACTTAATCATTATATTTTGAAAAATAAAAAGCCTTAACAGTGTCATGTATATACAAATATGGGAAGCACTAATTATTTTCACTTCAATGATATAATCTTACATATTTAATTCTATCTCTTTTAATAATTTTTTTAGCTATGGTATTTTACACTGGCACTACAACCACACTAGTTACAGAGATTTAAATTTTACTTAACACACTCTTAACAACAACAAAACAACAACCAAACATACCCATGAGCTTTGATTGCAACAAAATTTTATAAGCCATTGATGTTGATTAATTTTAAAAAAAATCTGCTACTGTGGATTGCTAATCTCTGACTAATTGAAGTTAATTTTGTTGAGGTTATTTTGATAAGAAAATTTATCTAATGAAAATAATCTAGTGAAAATACTCTAATGAAAATAATCATGATCAAGTCAATCCAGAACATTATTCTTAACTTGTTTTTATTTTAGTAAATATAATAACAGGGCTCAAAATATCAACTCAAGGCAGCACTTTCAGTTTGCATAGAAAGCATTTGATCTTTCTAAACTACTCACTAGTGATTTCTACATAAGTTCTGCAATTAAAACTATAAAATTAGCAAGCATGTAAATTTAGGGAATGTAATTACTGTATCTTTAATAAATTGTTGCCACATACTTCCAAAGCTTCATAGACCTCAGAATTCCTATTCCTCTACCTAGGATATTTCATTTTCATATTTCTATAAGAGACAAGCATTCACAATATTGCTGACTGATTCTACATCTACATAAGAAATCTACATCTCAATAAAATTCTTCTAAGGATATAGGAAATTGTTTCTAATCTAAAGAGGCTTCATTGTTTTGATATGCTCTAAAAACACAGTAAGTATTTTAGGGTGGTCAAATATACAGTCATATGGTTTATTTTGATTAAACTCTGTTAGCAAGACACACTATTTCCTGTCTCTTATCACAACATTGAGATATCTCTACATGCACTTTCTACTTTGGATTGTTGGTTTCTGTGTTGTATTTTTGTCTTTGGGTTGCAACTAATAGGGTCTCTAACAACTTTCCTGTCCTTTTTTTCCCTCCACGTGTAAGAGGTTTATTGGGAGAGAGATGGGGACAAGGTGGCAGCAGAAAGAAAAAGGGAGGAAGAGAGAGGACAGTAAGTCTTGAAACTCACAAAAGGAGCTTTCTCATTCTTGACAATTCAAACAGAAAGGTAGAATTCTTTGTAACTACCACTATAAATTTTGCTGTTTTTTGCTGCTTATTTTTTTTTTATTTTTGATGATTTTTTAATCCTATCTTTTTTTTTTTTTTTTTTTTTTTTTTTGGTTTTTCAAGATAGGGTTTCTCTGTATAGCCCTGGATGTCCTGGAACTCACTCTGTAGACCAGGCTGGCCTCGAACTCAGAAATCTGCCTGCCTCTGCCTTTCAAGTGCTGGGATTAAAGGCATGTGCCACCATCCCCCAGTCCTATCTACTTTTTAAACTAATTATTTATTACATGAGAGGTAACTACTTATCCAATCAGAGAAGGAACATATACATGGATGTTTAAAATGAGGAAAAAAGAGTATTATCTTGGTTAGTCTTCTATTGCTGTGAAAAATACCATTACCAAAAGAAATGTGGGTAGGAAAGATGTCATTTCTCTTTTGTTTCTTTGTGTTCTGTTTTGTTTTTCATTTTTTTATTGTTGTTGTTGCTGTTGTTTATTCCTTTTGCATACAATATATCCTGATTATAGTATCCTCTTCCTTCTATTCTTCCTAGTTTCTCCTGTCATCACTTTTCATCCAGATCCACTCCCTTTGTGTCTCTCGTAAAAAAAAGAAAAAAGAAAGAAAAAAAATAGCTTCTAAGAGATAACAACAAAACAGGACAAAGAACAATATAAAAATAAAATATCACATTTAATTAGACAAGGCAAATGAACATAAGGAAAAGAGTCCAAGCGATAGTTTGAGAGTCAACCTCACTAGTTCACACACTCAGGAGTTTCATAGGAGGAACAACAATATGAACTAACCAGTAGCCTCCGAGCTCCCTGGGACTAAACCAACAATCAAAGAATACACATGGTGGGACTCATGGCTCCAGCTGCATATGTAGCAGAGGGTGGCCTTGTTGGTCATCAGTGGGAGGAGAGGCCCTTGGTCCCGTGAAGGTTCTATGCTCTAGTGTAGGGGAATGCCAGGGCCAGGAAGCAGGAGAGGGTGGGTTTGTGAAGAGGGGAAGTGAGAAGGGAATATTTTTTTTTCCAGAGGGGAAACCAGGAAAAGGGAGAACATTTGAAATGTAAATAAAGAAAATATCTAATTAAAAATGAACAACAACAACAACAACAACAACAACAAAACAACAAAACACTTACTTTAAGTCATAACATATATGCAAGCCCTGGATTTGCTGCCAAAAGGCTTTCTTTCATCTTATACTACCAGTGAAAAGGCCATCACTAAGGGAATTCATGGCAAGAATTCAAGATGAGCAGGAAACTTTCAGTTTAAGAAAAGCAGAGGCCATGATGTCATGCTGCTTACTTGATTGCTCCCTATGGCTTGCACAAGGTATATCTAAGGACCACATAGCCAAGAGTCAGAGTGACTATGAGTCCTGAGTACTCCTATATAAATCATTAATCAAGAAATTGCCCTGACAGACTTGACTACATACCAAAACTATGGAGACCATTTTTCAATTAAGATTCCCTATTTTCAACTATGTCTAGATTTGTGTCAAGTTGAAAGAAACCAACCAGCAGGAACATGTAATTAAGTTATTGTATTAGTTATTTTTCTTGTTGCTGTGACAAAATATATAACAGAAGCAGCAAAAGGAATGAAGAGTTTATTTTGGCCAACAGTTTCAGAATATAATACATTTTGAAGGTAAGAATACTGTGGCTGGCCACATAGCTTATGCACTCAGGAGGTAAAAACTGTTGATACTCAGATCCTGCTTTTTTTTGATCAACTCAAGACCTAAACTCATGGAAGAGTATCACCTATATTAGGGTATATCTTTCAGCCTCAGTATTCATAAATTAAAAACTTTTCTAGAAATTTTGTTTTCATGCTATATTCTACATTCTAAGAGGATAAACAAGATTAATCATCATAGTTACCC
>JADRCD010177298.1:0-34452 GCA_019843815.1 Montemys delectorum
TTTTTTTTTTTTTAATTCCTCCTTTTGCCATTGCACTAGAGTATGAAATAGCTTCCAGGTTCTTCGGCTCTGAGCTGGGCAGGTGATTGTGGTCACACCCTGACAACACTAGGGTTCTCAACTGACTCCTCTTATAGCCTCACCACTATTTTTTAGCAGTTTAATGGGTACATTATAGAGTCTTCCATTTTGTGTGGAATTAGCTCCTCCCCTTCAAATGCTGTAATTAACATCACTTAAAATAAAACTTGAATAAAATACTGAAAAAAAATTACCAAAGACTTCTCAAAAGAGAAGACTAAAACCAGACAAGACATATGCAGGATATGGGATTCCTGGTTAGGAGGTCATCAGAGCCGGAACATAAGAGAGAAGAAGAACAAGGAGTAAGAAAAGACAGCATTGGTTAGATACGCCATAAAAATGTCACCCTGAGACCATGAAAGTTGGATTTAAGAGCAGTGTAAATAAAACAAAAAAGTAATAAATAATAATTTGGGGTGATCCATAGAAAAATAGATTTTAATAGCATAGAGGATAGATATATGTTATAGGGCTTATATAATGGTTATGTATGTCTTTTCTCCAAAACTTTAAGATCAAAGGTGTGTTAGAAACCCCAGGTCAAGATTAAAAATTTCTACATTAGCCTGTCATGGTGGTCAGTGTTTTAGATTGGAAAGAGAGGGAGATGCCATTTGATCAGCAGTCTGTAAGGGTGGGGATGTATTAATCTTTCAAAGGTAAGCTGCATGGTATAAAAAGACTGGAATGTGGCATAAAAGTGAACACACAGGGTTGGGGAATAATCAACATCAGATAATCAACATCCAAACATCTTGCTGACAAAGATTTATATGGATTGCAGTACTTTTTAGGAGGTAACTTAACTTATTAACCTTGGTTTATTTACTGTGCTTTATTTAAGGAGGTCAGTTGGCAGAGCTTCTGTCTTGGACAATTTGATCCTTGCCTCTATTATGCTTGATGAAGGAAATTTGTGGTTTCTAGAGCAAATGAATTTAACTATTTTTCACATATTTATTTTAATTGGTGACTGCGCCAATGTGAGGGACTCACTTTGTAGTTGTGAATGGCAGTCTCCTGAATGAATCAGACCTATTATATTGTTTGATGTGGTATGACTGATGCTTATCCAAGAAGCTTTCTTAGAAGCAAATTTTAACCTGTGCTGCTAAAATATTCCATCTTCAAATGCCCATGTGTCAAAACTAAGGGGAATTCTGTACTGTATCTCTTATTCAATGTAATGAATCTCTACCACACACCAGAAAATAACCAGAAATACAGTTCAAAACAGAGCATCTTACATTGGACCACTCTAGTCGGTATGAGGTATAGTTGTTGAACGCACTCTTTGAGAAACTTCATGAAAATGACTTAAATTTTTGTGCGTATGTTCTCACAGGTCTCTATGACACTTAATTAAAGATGCTGCTAGGAGTCCTTACCAAAGGCTTGGCAAAAGGAGGAGACGAAGAAGTTAACTAAGTGGGATGTTATCTACACTTTGGCTTGAGAATAGGTGCCCTTAGCATTCTTCATGGATGTTGAAGAAGAAGGAACTCATTCGGATGTGCCCCATACTTCTGTGTGCACTATACTGAATGGGATGATGCCCTACCTGCCTCAACATCACAAAGTCTAAGACCTGTATACTTAGCCATAAAAATGAGCCAAAGGTTGTTTTTATTCATCATTGTATGAATTAAAACCATAAAATTATACTACTAGAAGTGAGAATTTCTATAAAGTTTACCCATAACTCTCTCATAAGCATTTCAGAACGTGTTATACTTTACAAGTATAGAAGGCCTAGTATCAGACCAGAGCTCCTACAAGGAACCAGAAATTTGGGGAGATTATAAAAGGTAGTTGCGCAGTAGGCTGGCTTCAACATCTTCACAATTACATAGAACCTGAAGTGTGTAAGTTTTCCTAATATTTTTGAGCCAGGTGCTGGCCCACAGGAGGCAAAGTAGCTGCCATGCAGTCCTGGGTGTCCCATTTAAAAAGTGAGCAGAATTTTGTTGTCAGTGGCCTCCAGGGTTGCTGACTACTCTCCCTGAAGCTGTCTAGTGAGCATATGAAGAACATGCTCAGGCTTCTTTCAACTACTTTTCGACTCACAACATGGAAGTAAGTTTCTTTAAACCTTGGCAGAATTGCTTGGGTTGATTCCCAATTGCCCTTGAGTTGATTGACAGACTTGCTGCCTCATGTTCACCTTGCTAGAGGCTCCACTGGCTTTGCTCTTTTGTAACATTTCCCTGAAGCAAACAAGATACTATTCAAATTGTAATTGTGCCAGTGGCTGTCATACTCCGCAGATATGTACTTTGACCTTTTTTGATTCATTAAAATGACAATACTAACCATCTTTCATAATTTTAGTGACTTAAATTTACTCTATAATACTAAGCATTTTCATTTTGACAAAATCCATGAAAAAAAGCAACTTAAGTAATAATCATTTTGTCTCACAATTCCGGGAAACAGTCTATAATATCAAAGAGACAGTGCTGACTGGAGTTTGGAGCATTTGGTAACATTATTTCCAGGCAGGAATGAAATAAATGAATGCAAATAATCAGCAAAGGCTTTCTTTTTTATCAAGTCTATCACAGTAATAGGTGCCTGAATTTATGCTAAGTTTATCCATTTCAATTTATAAGTCTAGATTATCCCCTACAGGATGGAAAGTTCAGTTATTATAAGTACTGTCAAGCCAAAATAAACAAATTACTAATCATACATATCCAATGGAAAGCATTTAGAAAAAATATTTGTAGCTCATATGCCACCCTTGTTTAATCATCTCCATGTTTTATCATAATTATCTGAATTACAGTTGAACTCAGTACAGGAGTCATGCCACATTTATAAATAAACATCCACCCCTCTTGAAGCAGTCTGTGATAATCCTCTATTGTTTGTGGAAAATTAGTTGGGACATGGGAATCCAAGGGTCTGTATGTAGGCTCTGTAGTGTGTATGAATGAACTGTAGTAATGAGCATACTTGGTAGATGTTCTCTAAGGAATAGCATTAATGAACACTTACAAGGCTATTTTCATTGTTGCCTGAAATGAAACCCAAACCAGATGCATCTTTAGGGAAGTATTGTGACCTGCTCCCTGCATCTCTCAACTCATTCTCAAGTGTCATAATGGTGGGTGTTCTGTGGATTTGATAGGGTTTCTTTGTCCTCAAGTATGCCTAGAGTAGGAGTATCTAAGGGGTCAGAAGCAAGACAATTATCTCTATTGAGATTCATGGCTTTTCCTGAGTCCTTAGTCTTTGGAGGTCTCTTTCTCCATGAAGAGAAGGATGAACTGAAAATTCAAAAAATAACATAAGGAACAAAAACCTAGGAAGAAAAGAAAACATGTATATTCAACAAAAAAACTCCCAGTGTAAAGATGAAAGATGGAGACATATTGGTATTCAGTGAGTTCCTGAGTTCTTAAGAAAAGGGTAGATTCTAGAATCTACAGTCCTTTTAGGCCTCTTACACTTCTGCCCTGGATGAGATTGCATTGGGAAAAAACACACAACCTTTGTTCAAGGACCTTCCTGTGGATCCTGTCTCTCTTAGTAGTAGAAGCTAATGAAAGTCAATAGCCTGAGACCAAAGGCACAGTCAGTCAGACACTCAACAAAGATCTCAAATAAGGAGGTGAAGTCTTCTATAAACCTTTTATAAACACTTGGTAATCTCTCAGACAACACCTGTACCATAGTTTTTCCAAATGAGAGAAGTTAATGTCCATTGACATACACAGTTCTGTTGAGGTAATGGTTGTCTAGCTCATGAGTGAGAGCTTCTAAAGATATAACAGAAGAAAAGATGATATGAAACTAGACTGAAAACATCTTTCCTTACCATGTTTTGTAAGATACACCTTCATGTAATACAGATTTTCAGAAGGAGGTTGGTCAGGTACCTCATCCACATATACATATGCCCCTGATATACTGTTTCCTGCATGCATTCCTTTCAGTTTCAATTGTTTGTATTGCATTGACATTGCTTTTATGAGAAAAGAAACATTTTAAGAAGGACTCAACTGAAATCCATACTACTCAGTAGGTCATGAAGAAGGACAAGTCTGAGCTGCTTCTTCAAGTGCACTTTACTAGAGGATCCTGGAAGGAAGCACAGAAAGTTCTGAATAAACAAAACTTCCTATATGAGTCATGAAGGTCTTCACAAATTTTACCAACATGAACCCTCAGCAACTTCCACCAAGCAGAGTTGTGTGGAAGAATTACAACTTTCACCTGAGAAATAAGGATGGCACCCATGATTTAGTAACTCAATAATGTTACAAGTGAACAATAGCAAAGAAACATGGACTCAGACATGGATTTCTTGCTGATAAGCCCATCTGTCTCTGCCTCCATTGCTAGAGGACCAGCATTTCTCTTGAGACATAGATTCTGCACAGAAAGACTGTTTAGTAGTATACAGTGTCAAGAATGAGAGAAATGAGCTCATTAATGATAAAGACTGGAGTGGATCATGGCCTGGTATAAAATGGCTGGTAAGTTGATAGGAAGAGAATAGATGCTTGGATAGGCATAGTCCCAAAGAAAATATTGATAGGTTGGTACAAAGAAGTTTGCACTGATGTCAGGAATGTGCCATGATTGTGAAAATGAACAAATGTGGCTAAAAACAGACCCTCTATTTTGCCATTACTCACTTATTCATCACTGAGTGGAGTGCTTATACCACTGTAGACGAATGCAGAACTGATGCTCATTGGCCTGGGAAGAATAAGTCCTACTTCAGATGCATGGAGAGCACTGGTGTGGAGAAAGAATTTATTTCCCTGAACCTTCAACCCACAACCATAATGTCTACTCCTGTGACATAAAACCCTAACCTAGGGTTATGGTTATGGTTAGGGTTAGGGTTAGGGTTAGGGTTAGGGTTAGGGTTAGGGTTAGGGTTAGGGTTAGGGTTATGGTTAGGGTTAGGGTTAGGGTTAGGGTTATGGTTATGGTTATGGTTATGGTTATGGTTATGGTTAGGGTTAGGGTTAGGGTTATGGTTAGGGTTAGGGTTAGTTAGGGTTAGGGTTAGGGTTAGGTTAGGGTTAGGAACCCAAAATCTTGGCTTAGTTTTTGATGATAGAGATCGTCAACATGGAACAAAATGATAAGATTTTGGATTCCAGGTGGAGACTCTCCAGTCTGCCATGTTTAATATATAGAAGAAATAGTCTCTGTACATACTTTTTGTGGAATTCTATAAATATGACATAAATTTTTGTATGTTCCTATGGACCACTTTGAGTCATAGTAAAAGGTCAGAGGGTTTTTCACAAAAGATTTAGAAACAAGATGTTAAAAGTGAGTGGAAACAGCTGGATTTGGTCCACATTTTGTTACACAACAGGTGGACTCAAGATTCTTCAGGAATTTTTGAAGAAAAGTGAACCGAGTTAGATGCCTCACATACTTCTGACTGCACTACAATGAAGAGGTTGGAGCCTCTACCTCTACTACACTCTGGCCATCTGAGCCTCAGTACTATCAGCTATAAAAAGTGAAGCTCAGAATTTTTTTTCCAAGAACAATATGAAATCTAACTACAAAACTATAGTGCTAGAAATGAAAATGTCTATAGAGTTCACCCATAACTCTTACATTTAGATTTCATTAATAGTTACATATATCAAGTATGGCAGGCATACCAGCCCAGAGCTCCCACAAGAGACCACGAGCTCCTTATGGTTGTATAAAGTGATTGTACACAAAGCTGACTAGACATGGGTGTTGCCCTGTATAAAGCACTTGAGGTGTGTAGGTGATCCTGAGATTTCTTAGCCAAGTGCTGGCCCTTGAGAGGCAGAAAGGGTGCCATGTAGACCTGGATGCTCCTTTTGTAGAGTGAACAGAATCATATTGTCAGTTCCCTTCAGGGCTGGTAATCTCCCTCCCTGTTGGTGTTCTGGGAACATGTAAAGATGCTATCCAGCCTTCTTCTCCTCTCTGCTCTAGGTCTCCCGGCTTGGGAGTAAATTTCCTATACTCTTAACAGAAGTGCTTTTGTTGAATGACAATTGTCCTAGAGTTGAATGATAGACATGCACTCAGAGTCTTTTATTTATTTATTTATTTATTTATCTATTTATTTATTTTGCTAAACAATGCTGTAGCTTTGCTATTTTGTGGCACTGCTCAGAGTCATCAAATCCTAGTCAAATGGGCATCCTACAGATCCCTGTTAGTCTCTGAAAATCAGTATTATCATCTTATTCAGTGTTTTATTGCTGTGAAAAAAACACCATGAAGTTGGCAACTTCTATAAAAGAAAGCATCATATGAGACTTGCTTGCAGTTTTGGAGTTTTAGTGCATTATCATTGTGTAGGGAGCATACATGTTGACATAGTACTGCCAAAAGAGCTGAGAGTTCTACATCAGGATCCCAGGAAAAATGAAGATAGAATACCACTTGACATAGTTTGTGCTTTTGAAAGCTCAAACCCTACCCATAGAGACATTCTTATTCAAACCACCACATGTACTTTGAGATTTGTCTGATTCCTAACCAGAGAACAAAGCTAACCCTCTTTTAGAATTTGTTCTTTGTTCAATTAGATGCTACTTTATTTACCATTCTTATTGCTATGACAAAATGCTTGAATAAGGAATTTAAGGAAGGATTGGTTTTGCTCAGTTCCAGTGAACCATCTAATATGTCAAGGAGACCATGTGTCAGAAGCATGAGGAATTTGGTCACTTTGTTTCTAGTCAGAAATGTAATGAAATGAAATGAAATGAAAAATGCTAATGATCAGGTAGATTTTTCTTTTTAACAAGTCCTCTATGCTAGCACAAGAATAAGCTACTCAATTTAGAGTGAGTCTTCTCATATCAGTTTACCTAGACTAGATTACAGCTTATATATTTGATAATTTTAAATTCAATTAAATTGAGAGACAGAGAGAGAGAGAGAGAGAGAGTTATCATATAAACCAAATGGAACTCTTTAGAACAGTATTAAAATAATTATATATAATATATATTTCTATACTCTAAATAAAATGGAAACTCTTGACAATTTACAAAAAAATAATAAGTGGCAGCTGATATGAAGTCATGTTTTAATTATGTCCAGACTATATCAACAAAGCTATCAGAATTATAGTTAAACTCAGTTGAAGGATCATATTTATGAATTATAAACACCAATCCCTTCAGAGCCACAAGGCTACCTTTAGAGCAACATAATATGTTGTATCATTTCATAAATTGATTAACATATACCAAATTGTCAGTGAACAAATCCTCTTAGATTAAACTAACTTTAGCTTAGTAATTCCTTTTACAGAATATTTTTACTTTTTAAACATTGTGTATGTGTTTATGGATGTGTGCATGTGCGTGCAGTTGCTCTATAGGCCAGAGTCATCTGATCTCCCCTAGACCTGGAGTTACAAGTGATGTGGGTGCTAAGAACCGTAGTTGATATCTTGAATCCCCATGTAAGAACAGATTTTGCTCTTAACCACAGAGTCATCTCTCCAGCTGCTTGAGTTTGATGATGCTTAAATACTGGGTGCGCATACACATTGTCTGACATGCATAACTGTAGTTTGGAAAGGACAAGATACTTTAGCTCTTCTTTAGCTGCTTTGTACCCTTTAGACAGCTATTTTGATGGGAATGCATGTAATTCATATTGGGAACATGCGTAGGTCAGAGAATCCATTGCTGGTTCTTTCATGGTCTGAGTGGCAATATTGAAGCCTGGTTAAGAAGTAACTTACCCAAGTGAGTCAGTGAGTTGGGATTGGTCCTTACCCATGTGGCATAGTTTGGCTTTGCACGTGTAAAGCTTATATAACATTGGATCTAGGCCCTGGATCTGAGGCTGTAGATGAATTCTATACCTCCATCTTTTTGGGATCTGGCCTATCCCTTTCTCCTCTTATAATTCAGGAACACAATCTAAAGAGATATATGGGCTCAAGTCCTCAGCAATCTCTCCTGCTTTTTTGTACACCTGAGCCTCAGTGTCATTGGACACAAGTATTCAAAAGAAAGAATAATTATATCTAGCATGTTACCAACTTTGACACACAGACAGCGCAACTGCCCCCTTGGAGAAAGTAAGTTTCTCAAGTGTATCCAAAAGTCGAAGAATTGCAAAATATGGTAGATTTAATTAAACTCAAAATCAAGTGTCAGGAAGCCTGGACAGAATCACAGTCAACTACTTAGAATCTGGATCCTGTTATATAAATCACTTATGCTCTCTGCATCACAAAGAGTCCATATTTATGTTTCAAAAATGGTCTGTTGCACCAGTATTAAATACGTGTATTGTAATTTTGCTCATGATAATGAATACTGTATTGGTTAAGGTACTATGATATTCCCAATGATTTATTAGCTACACAGGTGACTCCTTAGAGGTACCATTGCTTGTATCTATGTCTGCAAGGTGGCTGTAGTGATGCTTCACTTAATCCATAAAATCAGAGGAGGAATTTTGAAGGATTTATAAGGAAAAACGTGGGAAGGTGAGGCAGGAGCGATGGTATTCTCTCCTACTGTTTGCTAGAGAAGGTGTGGAGACTTAAGAATCCAAGGCTCAACGGGCTCTGTGGTCGGTATGACAGCTTGTGTCACTGATCATATTTGGAAGATGCTTTGCCAGGACCAACATCAATTCTCCTTTATAGGAACAACCCACAGTTGTAGACAAATTAAACCCAAGCCCAGGGCTTCTTTGCCATGCTTTGGGACATGTTTCCTGCCTTTCACATGCCATCTTCAAATGTCACACCTATGAGCGTTTTGCAGATTTTCTGGGGTTTCATTGGTTTTAATTAAGTTTGTGCTAGGAGTGTATGAATGAAAGGGTCATACTACGAGGCAAGTCTCTAGGAATTGTCCAGGACTCTATCATCAGTTCAGAA
This sequence comes from Montemys delectorum, assembly GCA_019843815.1. Lineage (NCBI taxonomy): Eukaryota > Metazoa > Chordata > Mammalia > Rodentia > Muridae > Montemys > Montemys delectorum. Next base: position 8,963 of record JADRCD010177298.1, read on the forward strand.
ATGCTGAGACATCCAGTCTTATACACTGAGCAGCCACTGGATTGTTGGCCTTACAACTAAGATACAGCCTTGACCACAGTTTGTAAGCTTTTCCAATCACACATATATTCATTCTATCAGCTCTCATCATTTTGAACCCTGGCTAAGACAGCATATATTAAAATGTCTTCCCCATATTGCTGTAAATGCTTCTCTGATGTAACCAGTAATGTATTTCCAACTTGCCTTGATTTATGGCCTTCTTTGTTCTCTAAAACAATAACGCTCCATGTAATTGTGTCCTCATTAAAATATAGATTGTAATATAATATTAACCTAAATATATGTTCCTGTGCCATGGCTACTCAAAATGGCTGAAGATTAAACTGTCTCTTATGCCCTTTGAGATGAGAGTTGTACTTTTTGTGTTAACTATCTCCTGTAAGATTTTCAACAAAAGGGAAATCAGTAGTCAAGATCAGTAGGAAAACAATTTCAGACACAGATAAGGAAAGACAAGTATGTAAATGAATGTGACTCAGCTTGAGGCAAGTGAGGATGTAGAAAGAGAGTGGAGATAGATAAATAAGTTAGAGCCACCTAATGGAAAACTTTAAATGTGCAGCTAAGAAATTAGCACTAATTCTAAACAGTAAGAAGTGAATGTTTCACAACAAAGAATGGCAAAAGGTCTTGCAATAATGTCTAGTGTTGATTAAAAGCAGAAATCAATTAAGGTGATCATTACAGCATATAGGAACAAAGTTAAGAAAGTTACAATTAAGTCAGTAATGAGAATAAAAAGTGGAAAGGTCTTGTAAAAATCAACATTGAATGCAATCCAGGTCGGTACTAGAGAGGCAAAGCAGTGATCGGCAATAGAGACAAAAGCAATGATTTCGTTTTCTTACATCTCTACACACCTCTGCTTCCTATTGCAGCTAGGAACTGCCAAGGATTGCATGATCTATCTCCTCCCTCCCCAAACTGCTAGTTCATTAGCAGGTTAACAGCATCATCTACTGGTCATAATTTGGACTACTTTATCTTTTCTTTTTCCTTTATATTTGATATTTTCTTTATATGCATTTCAAATGTTATGCCCTTTCTGGTTTCCCCTCCAAAAACCTCCTATCCCATTCCCCCACCCTCTGCTCACCAAGCCATCTATTCCTGCTTCCCTGTCCTGGTATTTCCCTACACTGGGGAATCAACCCTTCACAGGACCAAGGGCCTCAACTCCCATTGATGACCAACAAGGTCATCATGTGGATGGAATCATGAGTCCCTCCATGTATACTCTTTGGTTGGCGGTTTAGTCTCTGGGAGCTTTGGGGGTACTGGTTGGTTCCTATTGTTGTTCCTATGGGGCTGCAAAGCCCTTCAGCTCCCTGGATCCTTTCTCTAGCTCCTCCATAGGGACCCTGTCCTCAGTCCAATGGTTGTGTGTAAGGATCCACCTCTGTATTTGTCAGGCACTGCCAGAGGCTCTGAGGAGACAACTATATCAAGTTCCTGTCAGCAAGCATTGGTTGGCATACACAATAGTGTTTGGGTTGGGTGACTGTATATGGGATGGATCTCCAGGTGGGGCAATCACTGTATGGTCTTTCCTTTAGTCTCTACTCCACACTTGGTCTCTGTATCTCCTCCCATGGATATTTTGATTGCCCTTCTAAGAAGGACTGAAGTAGCCATACTATGGTCTTCCTTCTTCTTGAGCTTCATTTGGTCTGTGAATTGTATCTTAGTTATTTGCAGCTGTTGGACTAATATCCACTTATCAGTGAGTACATACCATGTGTGTTTCTTTATGATTGGGTTAACTCACTCAGGAAGATGTTTTCTAATTCTATCCATTTGCCTAAGAATTTCATGAAATAATCATTTTAATACCCGAATAGTACTCCATTGTGTAATTGAACCATATTTTCTGTATCCATTCTTCTGTTGATGGACATCTGGGCTGTTTCCACCTCCAGGATATTATAAATAAGGCTGCTATGAACATAGTGGAGGATCTCCTTATGACATGTTGCAGGATCTTCTGGGTATATGCCTAGGAATAGTATAACTGGGTCCTTAGATAGTACTATGTCCAGTTTTCTGAGGAACCAACAAACTGATTTCCAGAGTAGTTGTACCAGCTTGCAATCCCACCAGCAATGGAGGAGTGTTCCTCTTTCTCCACATCCTCACCAGCATCTGTTGTCATGTGTGTTTTTGATCTTAGCCATTCTGACTGGTGTGAGGTAGAATCTCAGGGTTGTTTTTATTTGCATTTCCCTATGAGTATGGATGTTGAACATTTCTTTAGGTGTTTCTCGGCCATTCAATATTCCTCAGTTGAAAATTCTTTGTTTAGCTCTTACCACATTTTTAATTGGGTTATTTGTTTCTCAGGAGTCTAACTTCTTGAGTTCCTTGTATATATTGGATATTAGCCCTCTGTTGGATGTAGGATTAGTAAAAATCTTTTCCCAATCTGTTGAATATCTTTTTGTCCTATTGATAGTGTCCTTTGCCTTACAGAAGCTTTGTTATTTTATGAGGTCCCATTTGTTGATTCTTGATCTTAGAGTATAAGCCACTGGTGTTCTATTCAGTAATTTCCCCCCTGTGCCCATGTGTTTGAATCTCTTCCCTACTTCCCCCTCTATAAGTTTCAGTGTATTTGGTTTTATGTGGAGGTCTTTGATCCACTTGGACTGAAGTTTTGTACAAGGAGATAAGAATGGGTCGATTTGGATTTGCATTTTTCTACATGCTAACTGCTAGTTGAACCAGCACCATTTGATAAAACCGTTGTCTTTTTTCTAGTGGGTGTTTTTAGCTCCTTTGTTAAATAACAAGTGACTATATGTGTGTGGGATCATTTCTAGGTCTAAGTTCTATTCCATTCTAGGTCTAAGTTCTTCCTGCCTGTCTCTGTACCAATACCATGCAGGGTTTTTGTTGTTGTTGTTGTTGTTTGTTTTTGTTTTTTGTTTTGTTTTGCACTATTGCTCTGTAATACAACTTGAGGTCAGGGATGGTGATTCCCCCAGAAGTTCTTTTCTTGTTGAGAATAGTTTTCCTTATCCTGAGTTTTTATTATTCCAGGGTTTTGGTACTTGAATTTGCAAATTGCTCTTTCAAACTCTATGAAGAATTAAGTTGGAATTTTGATAGGGATTGCATTGAATCTGTAGAATGCTTTGGGTAAGATGGCCATTTTTACTATATTAATCCTGCCAATCCATGAACATGGGAGATCTTTCCATCTTCTGAGGTCTTCTTTGATTTCTTTCTTCAGAGACTTGAAGTTCTTGTATTTGTGACTATTGTGAAGGGTGTTGTTTCCCTAATTTCTTTGTCAGTCTGTTTATCCTTTGAGTAGAGGAAGGCAAGTGATTTGTTTGAGTTAATTTTATATCCAGTCACATTATTGAAGTTGTTTAACAGCTTTAGGAGTTCTCTGGAGGAATTTTGGGGGTCACTTAAGTATACTATTGTATTATCTGCAAATAGTCATATTTTGACTTCTTCCTTTCTAATTTGTATCCCTTTGACCTCCTTTTGTTGTCTAACTGCTCTAGCTAGAACATCAAGTCATATATTGAATAGATAGGGAGAGAGTAGGTAGCCATGTCTAGTCCCTGATTTTAGTAGAATTGCTTCACATTTCTCTCCATTTAGTTTGATGTCAGCTACTGGTTTGTTGTATATTGCTTTTACAATGTTTAGGTATGGGCCTTGAATTCCTGATTTTTCCAAGACTTTTAACAAAAAGGGATACTGAATTTTGTCAACTGCTTTCTCAGCATCTAATGAAATGATCATGTGTTTTTTCTTTGAGTTTGTTTATGTAGTAGATTACATTGATAGATTTCCATATATATATAAACATCCCTGCATCCCTGGGATGAATCCTACTTGATCATGATGGATGATCATTTTGATGTGTTTTTGGCTTCAGTTTGCAAGAATTTTATTGAGTAGTTTTGCATTTATATTTATAAGGGAAATTGCTCTGAAGTTCTCTTTCTTTCTTGGGTCTTTGAGTGGTTTAGTTATCAGAGTAATTGAGGCTTCATAGAATGAATTGGGTAATGTTCCTTCTGTTTCTATTTTGTGGAATAGTTTGAAGAGTGTTGGTGTTAGGTCTTCTTTGAAGGTCTGATAGAATTCTCCACTAAACCCATTTGGTCCTAGGCTTTATTTGGTTGGGAAACTATTAATGATTGCTTCTATTTCTTTAGGGGTTATTGTTTAGATGGTTTATCTGATCCTTATTTAACTTTGGTACCTGGTTTCTGTCTAGAAAATTGTCCATTCTATCCATATTTTCTAGTTTTGTTGAGTGTAGGCTGTTGTAGTAGGATCTGTTGAGTTTTCGATTACCAGTTTCTGTTGTTATGTCTCCCTTTTCATTTCTGATTTTATTAATTTGAATACTGTCTCTGTGCCCTCTAGTTAGTCTGGCTAAGGTTTTATCTATCTTGTAGATTTTCTCAAAGAACCAGCTCTTGGTTTGGTTTATTCTTTGTATAGTTCTTTTAGCTTCTATTTGGTAGATTTCAGCCCTGAGTTTGTTTATTTCCTGTTGTTTGTCTACTCTTCTTTGGTGTATTTGCTTCTTTTTGATCTCGATCTTTCAGTTGTTCTGTCAAGCTGCTAGTGTATGCTCTCTCCAATTTCTTTTTGGAGGCACTTAGAGCTCTGAATTTTCCTCTTAGCACTGTTTTCCTTGTGTCTCATAAGTTTAGCTGTGTTGTGGCTTCATTTTCATTGAATTCTAAAAAATCTTTAATTGTTTCATTTCTTCCTTGACCAAGTTATCATTGAGTAGAGTATTGTTCAGCTTCCACGTATATGTGGGCTTTCTATTGTTTTTGTTGTAATTGAAGACAAGCCTTAGTCCATAGTGATCTGATAGGATGCACAGGATTATTTCAATCTTCTAGTATCTGTTGAGGCCTGTTTTGTGACCAGTTATTGTTAGGCGCTGTGAGAGCCTCACCCAAAGATAGCGACGGCTGCCCAAGAGCCATGAGACAAACAACTCCTTATTTGGATTTTAGGCTGTGCGCTTGAGTGGCCTGAACTTACGCATGTGTTCCCAACTTATGGAGAGATGAGATGTGGCATGAGTTCATAGGCTCCTGCTATAGTGTATAAGCTGTGCCCGGGTCAGGATCGGGGGCTGCCTGTTCTTGCTGTCAATTGAAAAGCATCCTGAGTAAACTGCTGAAAGGAGGAGCCGGTCATGCTGTGTCTTTATTCCTGTGGGTCAGGGGTGGCGTGGCACATTTTGGTGGCCAGTATGGGTTCCAGAACTCTCAGCGGACAGGGCGATCAATCGGTAAGTGCCTGGTAAGTGCGGCCAGAGCTTAGAAGGTTCTCGGGAGGAGGCAAGATAAAAGCCTGAGGTAAAGCGGTGGGAGAGAAAAGTTCTCGGGAGGGAGACAAAAGGAAAGTCCATGGTAAAAGCAGCGAGAAAAGGACTGCAGCGAACCAAAAGTGAAAGTAGTTTAAAGAGAGAGCGATGGTGCTGGTGAGCTCCTCTAATGCGCCCTTTTGGAGTTGACCCCATTATTGTGGCTGCTCTCCTTTTGATTGCCTTTGTTTTTGTTCTTATATTGTGTTTTTGTCTGAATTGGCATCGGCCTGGTTGCGAGTGTACTTATTGACCTCGGGAAGCCATAGAAAGTGTAAAAATGGGCAATTCAGCCTCTTGCCCCATAAAGATGGTGCTGAAGGAACTTTTAAAGGCAAGGGGACTTAAATTTAAAGATCACATTCTTGAGAACTTCCTCCAAGAAGTAGACACCATTGCCCCGTGGTTTGAGGTGTCTGGGCATTTGACCTTGCCTAGTTGGGAGAAGTTGGGGAAAGATCTTGATTTCACATGGGAACAAGGCACACTGAAAGGAGGAGGTAGAGGAATGTAGAAATTGATGCGGAGTTGCCTAGAGAGTGAAAAGTGTCAGGTCGCTGTGAGAGCGTCAGAGGACGCACTAGAACAGGTCAAGGAGTCTCGATCAGAAAGTTCAGAAAAGGAGAAGGGAAAGAAGAAGAAGGGGGAGCTGGGAAAGAACGTATATCCGAGTCTAAAGGAGTTAGAGGATGAGAGTGACTCGGAGACACTCAGTGATGAGGAGGATGACCTAGACAAAATGGAGGATGACTTAGAGAATCTGTTGCTTAAGATGGAGGTGGCTGCTTTAACCAAAAAAGGAAAGAAGGGAAGGCTGAAAGAGCGAGACTTAGGAGGAAAGCCAGTGCCTCCGCCTTATGCAGAAGTGCCACAACCTGCTAGAACTCAGTGCACCTTTTGCCCGCAGATGCGGTGAGAGGCCTCTGCAGCTTTTCCAGTTTTTGAGGATGCTAATCAGCAGAGATACCATGAACCCTTAGATTTTAAACAACTGAAAGCCTTAGCAGAGTCAGTGAAGGCATATGGCATTAATGCTTCTTTCACGAAAGCCCAATTGGATTGTCTTTCTTTGCACACTATGACGCCTGGTGATTGGATGAGTACAGTCAAGGCATGTTTGACCACAGGTCAATATCTAGATTGGAAATCAATATATACAGAATTTGTGCAGGCACAGGCTCGCACTAATGCAGTACAAGGCCAGTCTGCTTGGAATTTGGACATGTTCTTGGGCCAAGGTCAATGGGTTAACAATCAGATAGCTTACCCCTTACAGGTATATGCACAAATCAACACCATTGCTGTGAAAGCTTGGAAGTCCTTGCCCAATAAAGGAGAGGTGTCAGGTAACCTTACCAAAGTGACTCAAGGGCCCACGGAGCTGTTTTCCGACTTTGTGGCGCATATGATGGAGGCTGCAGGCAGGATTTTTGGGGACCCAGATACAGCTATGCCTCTTATAGAACAGTTAAACTTTGAACAATGCACCAAAGAGTGCCGTAATGCTATCACCCCATGGAAAACATAGGGCTTGCAGACTTGGATGAAGGCATGCAGAGAAATTGGAGGACTAACACTGGTTTGGCTGCAGTGGTTATGCAACTATCCAATGGAAAGGGCAGCACGCTAGGAGCTTGTTTTCAGTGTGGTAGACAGGGACATTTGAAAAGGCAATGTTCAGAAAAAGGAGGAAAGCAGGGTGGACGAAATCCTGGGTTATGTCCCAAGTGCAGGAAAGGTAATCATTGGGCCAGTGAGTGTAGGTCAGTCAGAGACATTAACGGACAGCCTTTGGCTCCTGGACATGTTAATGCACATCCAAAAAATGGGCAGCGGGGCCCTCGTCCCCAGGGCCCACAAATATATAGGGCAGTAGAGAATCAAGAAGCTCAGAGACCCAGCCTACCCAGCCTACGCCCGCCCCAAGGAGAGCGACACCAGGCTCTGCGGGGCTGGACCTCTGCTGCACCACCTGACTCATATTAACACCTCAGATGGGGGTGCAACCTATAGGCACTGATTTTAAAGGACCTTTACCAAGAGATACAGTAGGGCTGCTAATTGGGAGTTCATCATCAGCCCTGAAAGGACTTATTATTCATCCTGGCATAATTGACTCAGACTATGAGGGGGAAGTTAAAATTCTTGCTTCATCCCCTAGGGGCATCGTTGCCATTTCCCCAGGAGATAGAATTGCACAACTGGTGTTGCTACCTAGCCTGCATAATACATTTGCTGCAAAAAGGGGAAGGAGAGGAGACCAAGGGTTCGAATCCACAGGAGGTTCTGATGCAATCCACCTCTCTCTGGACCTGGACCAACGCCCCCTAGTTGAGTTAACAGTCAATGGAAAGATCTTGTTAGGACTTCTTGATACAGGCGCAGATCGCAGTATCATAGCCCTTAAGGACTGGCCTTCAGACTGGCCTATACAGACATCCTCTCAGACCTTACAAGGTCTGAGCTATGCTAAATCTCCAGACATGAGTGCCAGAGAACTCCCCTGGAAAGATCAGGAGGGACATTAAGGAGTTTTTCAGCCCTATGTGCTGGAGCTTCCTGTTAGTTTGTGGGGAAGAGACTTGTTAAAAGCAATGGACTTAAAATTAACAGATGATGCAAATTACTCATGGAATTCTCAAAAGATGATGCAAAATATGGGATGGCAACCCTCTAGGGGGTTAGGAAGATCACTTCAGGGATGTCGCAGTCCCATCGTCCCTGAGTCCAGACCTCCTGGGAAAGGTCTGGATTTTTTCTAGGGGCCGCTGAGGAAGCTATACCCATTACTTGGAAGACTGAGGACCCAGTGTGGGTTCCTCAGTGGCCACTGTCCTCAGAGAAATTAAAGGCAGCTCAAAATCTGGTAAAGGAACAGCTTGAGTTAGGCCATGTGAAACTATCTGTTTCACCTTGGAATACACCCATTTTTGTTATAAAAAAGAAATCAGGAAAATGGAGGTTGTTGCATAATTTGCGTGCTATTAATGCGCAAATGCAAATCATTGGGCCCGTTCAACGTGGTCTCCCCTTATTGACTACCTTACCTCAAGAGTGGCCAGTGATAGTGATTGATATTAAGGATTGTTTTTTCTCTATTCCTTTATGTAAGAAAGATAGTCAAGGATTTGCCTTTACTGTGCCCTCTGTTAATCAAGAGGAACCTGATGAATGATATGAATGGGTTGTACTTCCGCAGGGCATGGCCAATAGTCCTACTATGTGTCAATTCTATGTAGGAGCAGCCATTAAACCAGTAAGAGAACAATTTCCTGGCTTAAGATGCTCTCATTATATGGATGATATTTTATTATCATCTAAAAATATAGAAGTATTGTGGAAAGCCTATCATTTATTAGTTAAAAATTTAAAGGCTCAGGGCTTGTTTATAGCCCCTGAAAAGGCTCAGCAAGAGGAAGTAGTTTCATATTTAGGTGCCAAAATTGGACCTTGTGAAGTTAAGCCTTTAAAATTGGAAATTAGAAACGATCATTTGAAAACTTTAAATGATTTTCAAATGTTGTTAGGAGATATTAATTGGATTAGGCCCTATTTAAAGATTCCAAATTATAAATTGCAGTCTTTATATAAAATTTTATATGGAGATTCTGCTTTAGATTCTCCAAGAGAATTGACTCCTGAAGTGTGTGAGGCATTAAAAATAGTGGAAGAAGAAATAATGAGAGCATCCTTGAGGCGCTATGATTTGGAAGAAGATATCTTATTATTAGTTTTTAATACAAAGTCTCAACCTACAGCTGCCCTTTGCCAGCGAGGCCCCTTAAAATGGATTCATCCAAAAATATCTGTAGCTAAAACAGTAGAGCATCACCCCACTACTGTTGCTATTTTAGCCTTAGAAGGAATTCAACAATCTTTACAACACTTTGGTGTTGAGCCGGCTAAGATTGTAATGCCCTATAATAGTCATCAGTTGCAAGTATTATGTGCAACCTTAGATGATTGGGCAATTCTGCGATGTGGGTTTGCTGGAGAGTTTGATAATCATTATCCTCAGCACCCCTTCGTGCAATTTTTTGAGTCGCACCCATTTGTGTTTCCAAAATTATCTAAACAAAGCCCCCTGATAGGGGCTGTAACTGTTTATACAGATGGCTCTAAAACTGGATGTGGTTCTTTTAAGATGAATGATGCTGAGCCTGTTGTGAATTTGCTCCCACCTCACCTCAAATAATAGAATTGAAAATTGTAATAGAAGTTTTTGATAAATTTAAGGAGTCTTTTAATTTAATTTCAGATTCTTTATATGTAGTTAATATTTTGAAGCAATTGGAAGTGGTTGGAAAGATAAAAATAAATAGACCAATTTATGCTTTGTTGAGTAATTTACAAAGTTTGATTTGGAATCGTAGCTATCCCTTTTTTGTTCAACATGTTAGAGCGCATTCCGGTTTACCTGGGCCTATTAGCCTTAATAATAGCGAAGTGGATGAAGCCACTCGCAGAACTTTTGTCTTTAATGCTATTGATTCCCTGGTGGAGGCAGCCACCCAATTTCATAAAGATTTTCATGTTAATGCAAAAACTTTGAGAATGAAATTTAACATATCCAGAGAGGTAGCTAGGCAGATAGTGGTGCAATGTTCTAATTGTAATCAGATTTTGCACCCTCCCAGTTTGGGTATTAATCCAAAAGGATTGTTGCCCCTCAGAGTTTGGCAGATGGACGTGACTCATTTTTCTGAATTTGGTAAATTAAAATATATTCATGTATCAGTTGATACATGTTCAGGCCTCATTTTTGCCACTCCATCAAGTGAGGAAAAGGCACGGAATGTCATTGCTCATTGCCCGGAGGCATGGGCTGCATGGGGCAAGCCTCATGTCCTTAAGACCGATAATGGGCCTGGATATACAGCAGCTTCCTTTTCTTCGTTTTGCCATAAAATACAAGTTACACTGAAGCATGGGTTATCTTATAACCCACAAGGACAGGGCATAGTGGAAAGAGCCCATTGCACGTTCAAAGGGTGTCTTTTAAAACAAAAAGGGGGAATTGGCCATATGCGTACCCCCAAAGAACGCATATCCCTTGCTTTATTTACCTTAAATTTTTTGCAATTGGATGAACAAGGTCGCTCTGCGGCAGAGCGACATACAAATTGGACTTCCACCAAGAAAGGACTAGTGCGATGGAAAGATATATTAACTGGAAAATGGTATGGTTCTGATCCTGTGCTGGCTTGGTCCAGAGGCTCTGTTTGTGTTTTTCCACAGACACGAGATGATCCTGTGTGGGTCCCAGAGAAGCTGGTCCAGCGGAGTAATGCTGATGAACCTCCTGCCTCTACTCCTGATGACAATTCCTGTAATGATGGAGCCGCGATGGGGGATCCTGTCAGTGTTTCCAGTTCCAATGCCGATTCATCATGAGATTTTTTGCTAGCAATGGTTCTTTGGGAGTGCCCCGATGGGTGCCTGTTCCCGTGGAGGCCCCATCATCTATAAGCAGGATTTTGGCATTATGGCAGCCATTGTGACAGCTATTTCCCTGGTGGCAGTGGGAGCCACTGCGGCAGCCATCTCACTTTCTTCTTCCATACAAACCACCCATGCATTAAATAACTTGTCTTCTAATGTTGCACATGCCTTAGATGTGCAGGCCTCTCTTAATGCCCAATTAAAGGGTGGCATTATAGTTCTTAATCAACGAGTCGATTTGGTCCAGGAACAAATCGATATCTTGTGGCAGATTGCTCAACTTGGATGTGAATGGAAGATGAGTGGGTTATGTGTGACCTCTGTGCCCTATAATAATATGAATAGAGCTGCTAATTTGTCTAGAGAATTGTCCAAGGTTATTACAGGAAATTGGTCTGGAGAATTTGACACCCTGATGCGTGATCTCCGAGTTGCCATCGTGACTGTAAATTCCACACGTGTTGATCTTTCCTTGACTAAGGGATTATCGTCTTGGATTCTTCAAGCAATGCATCGTCTGAAAGAGTGGGCGGGAATAGGAACATTAGCTTTGGCCTTACTGCGAGTTTCTGTTCTCTGCCTCTATTGTCTCTGCCATATGGCTCGAGCCCGAAAAAGAGATCTTGCCATGATAGCGCAAGCCTTTTACGCCATTGAGGCTGGTGCCTCGCTGCACGCATGGCTTGCTGGCTTCAAGGAGTAATCCATTTCCTGCACCAGTCCCTGGGGTGATCCTGGCCTTGGTCTCAGCCATGGAGTGAGTGTACTCTTCTGTATGTTGCTGACAACCCCTGATATAGAATTGTATCGTTGCTTAACCACAGCCATAGCACCATGAGGAGTTTTCTCCATTGCACCATGTTTGGTGTGGTTGGCAAGTTTTGGCTTTAGCTCTTGCACCCCAGCGGGCTTGTTCCCATTGCACCTGGGAGAGTAAGTGGCACGTTGTTGGCATCCTTTATCCTCGAATGTAGGATCCTTCAGGAGGGATCTTTCTTGATCGGATAAGGTGTCCTGTTATTTAAAACAAAAGGGGGAACTGTTAGGCACTGTGAGAGCCTCACCCAAAGATGACGACGGCTGCCCAAGAGCTGTGAGACAAACAACTCCTTATTTGGCTTGTAGGTTGTGTGTGCTTGAGTGGCCTGATCTTACGCAGGTGTTCTCAGCCTATGGAGAGATGAGATGTGGCATGAGTTCATAGGTTCCTGCTATGGTATATAAGCTGTGCCTGGGGTAGGATCGGGGGCTGCCTGATCTTGCTGTCAATTGAAAATCGTCCTGAGTAAAACACTGAAAGGAGGAGCCGGTCATGCTGTGTCTTTATTCCTGTGGGTCAGGGGTGGCACGGCACAAGTTATATGATCAGTTTTTGAGAAGGTACCATGAGGTGCTGAGAAGAAGGTATATTCTTTTGTTTTAGGGTAAAATGTTCTATAGATATCTGTTAAATCCATTTGGTTCATAATGTCTGTTAGTTTACTGTTTTTGTTTAGTTTCTGTTTCCATGATCAGTTTAATGATGAGAGTGGGGTGTCGAAGTCTCCCACAATTATTGTTTGAGGTATAGTATGTGCTTTGAGCTTTAGTAAAGTATCTTTTATGAATGGAGATTCCCTTCCATTTGGACCATACATGTTCAAAATTGAGAGTTCTTTTTGGTAGATTTTTTTCCTATGATGAGTATGAAATGTCTTTCCTTATCTTTTCTGATAATTTTAGGTTGATAGATGATATTTCAACCATGAAATATCTACAACAATATTATAGATGAAAACTTCTCTAACCTAACCTAACCCATGAACATATAAGAAGCTCACAGAACTCCAAATAGATTAGACCAGAAAAGAAATTCCTCCCATCACATAATAATCCAGGTTGTTTCTTGGAACCATTTGCTTGGAAAATTGTTTTCCAGCCTTTTACTTTGAGGTAGTGTCTATCTTTGTCACTGACTTTCATTTCCTGTATGCAGCAAAATGTTGGGTCCTGTTTATGTATCCAGTCTGTTAATCCATCTTTTTATTGGAGAACTGAGTCCATTGATACTAAGGGATAATAATAAAAAGAAGTGATTGTTGATTCCTCTTATTTTTGTTGTTACAGGTAGAATTATATTTATGTGGTTATCTTCTTCTTGGTTTATTAAAAGATTATTTACTTGCTTTTTTAGGGTGAGGTTTGCCTGCTTGTGGTAGAGTTTTCCATTTATTGTCCTTTGCAGGGATGGATTTGTGGAAAGATAATGTGTAAATTTTTTTTTTCATGGAACATCTTTGTTTCTCCATGTACCATAATTGAGAGTTTTGCTGGATATAGTACCCTGGGCTGGTATTTGTATTTTCTTGGGGTCAGTATGACATCTGCCCAGGATCTTCTGGGTTTTATAATCTCTGTTGAGAAGTCTGGTGTAATTCTTATAGGTCTGCCTTTATATGTTACTAACATTTTTCCCTTATTGCTTTTAATATACATTCTTTGTTTTGTGTACTTGGTGTTTTGATTATTATGTGATGGAAGGAATTTCTTCTCTGATCTAATCTATTTGGAGTTCTGTGAGCTTCTTATATGTTTGTGGGTTAGGTTAGGTTAGGGAAGTTTTCTTTCATAATTTTGTTGAAGATATTTCCTGGCCCTTTAAGTTGGGAATCTTTGTTCTCTTCTATACCTATTATTCTTAGGTTTGGTCTTCTCATTGCATCCTGGATTTCCTGTGTTTTGGATTACGAGCTCTTTGCATTTTGTATTTTCTTTGACTGTTGTGTCAATGTTTTCTATGATATCTTCTGCCCCTGAGATTCTCTCTTCTACCTCTTGTATTCTGTTCGTGATGCTTGCATCTATGACTCCTGATCTCTTTCCTAGGTTTTCCATCTCCTGAGTTGTGTTCCTTTGTGATATCATTATTATCTTTACTTCCATTTTTGATCCTGGATGATTTTGTTCAATTCCTTCACCTGTTTGGCTGTGTTTTCCTATAATTCTTTAAGGGATTTTTGTGTTTCCTCTTTAAGGGCTTCTACCTGTTTACCTGTACTCTCACGTATTTCTTTAAGGGAGTTATTTATGTCCCTCTTAAAGCCTTCTACCAGCTTTTTATGAGGTTTTTAAATCCAAATCTTATTTTTCTGGTGTGTTGGGGTATCCAGGAGTTGCTGTGGTGGGGGAATTGGGTTCTGATGATGCCAAGTAGCCTTGGTTTCTGTCGCTTATGTTCTTGTCCTTCCATTTTGCCACCTGGTTTTCTCTGGTGTTAGTTGGTCTTGCTGTCTCTGGCTTGACCTTGTCCCTCCTATGGACCTGTAAGCCTGTGTCAATACTCCTGGCAAGACAAGCTCTTTCCTAAGCAGAGTTTGGGTGTGGAGGGCTGGAACCAGAAGGATCCTGTCCCAGCTGTTCCACTGTTCCTATGCTCCTGGTTAATCCCACTTTGGACAGTTATTGGAGAGATAATGGCGATCTCACCTCTGATCCCAGGAGTGAGAGCATTCCTGGGAGACCAGCTCTCTCCTGATAGGACCTGTGTACAGACGGCTATGGAACAGCCTTAGCTCCTGGGTACAGAAGGAGATGGGAAGGCTTCTTTTTCTCTCTTTTCTCCCATTGTTTCTCTTTTCTCCATACCTAATTTTCTTACTGTTGCATCTCCCAAAACACATAGGCTCACTTAGTTTGTGATTGGTGGGTAAATATCTTTACCTCATCTTTTTTGACAAGCCCTACCAAACATCTACTCCATTTCTAACTCTTTCACTTTGTCTTCATTATTCTCACTCCTAAGTATGTCCCTCTTCTCTGGTCCTGTATTCCAAATGCATTATTGCCCATTGTTTTCACTTTTACTATTTTCCTATTCTTTTTATTTGCAATTTTGCTAACATTGTATTAGTATGCGTAGAATAGCAGTATATTGGAGTTTCTTTACTCATGGATCTCATTGGTATAAAACACATGATTGCTTTGTAGTTATATGTACTCTGTTATCAGAGTGAGTTAACTATAAGATAGTTACTGTTGCTAGAGACAGACAGTACTGAACCCATACAACAGACTTAAGATGGAGCCTGGTGCCTACAACACAAGTGTAATAAATGAAAACATCATTACAAGTGCTCTATAACCTTGTCTCTACTGAACACTGCAAAGACATCTTCCAAAGAAGAACAAGAACCAGAAAAAAAAAAGAACTACAAAATCTTACCTAATGATCTAATTTCAGACAGGGAGATCCCAGTGCAAAAACATAAGAGACAGGAAAATCCAGGACAACTTGTTTCATCTTAAAATGTCCAGTACTATAGAAATGACTCTAGTTCGAAAATACTTAGACAAAATTCCAGATGCAGAACGCAAAAGAATGATTGTATGGCAAAAAAAAAAAAACAAAAACAAAAACAAAAAAAAACAAAAAAAACTTAAAGAGGATGTTATGATTTTCCAAGACTATACAAACATGTAATTGAAGTTAAAAAGTCAATTAATGATATGAAAATATAATTTAATGAAGAGACAGAAATGCTGAAAAAACTCTGAACCAGAATGATAATATTAATGAAATAAAGACACAGTAAGTAAAATATAAACTTCAGAGAAAGGCAAAACTTCATCAGTTGAATGGATCATGTGTGCGAAGAATTGAATCACTCCTTTAAAATCAATGACAAACTTTTATAATGTCTGAAGGAAACATGGGGCAACTTTGAAGATAGAATGTGAAAGCCAAGCCTCCAAACTGTAAATATACAGAAAGGGAAAGAAAATTATAGAAGGTGTCTGCACCGGTTTACCTTGGGCACAAACTCTGTAGCCAGTCCCACAGCACCCAGAGGAGGCTCAAATCCCACTCTAACACACCCAGGATCCCAGGACCCCAGGAGCTTGGTCACACCAAGTTCTCAGGGTTCCAGAGGGAGCTTGACTCCCAGGAACTCTTACACACCCAGAATCTCAAGATCACAGAGTAAAAGCTTGGAAAACAATTTCCCAAGCAAATAGTTCCAAGAAACAAGCTGGAGTAGCCATTCTAAAATCAAATAAAATTGACATAACAACAAAAACTGTGGAAATCAAAAACTAATCAGATCCTACTACTACAGCCTACACTCAACAAAACTGGAAAATATGAGTGAAATGGACAATTTTTCTAGACAGACACCAGATGCCAAAAAATGCTAGACAAGCTTCTTCTAGCACAGTATTATAGGAAGTGCATAAAAAGTAATGGTAGCAGTGGCATATCACCACTCAGAAAGTGCTAATGAATGAATGGATTGAGATTGCAGTAACAACACCATGCATAGCCCAGTCGACAAACTCTTTGCAGCCTCAGGAAACTTACTTGTTTTTCTATTACTGAATATCCATTTCCCCCTGTGCAGGAGTTTCTCACTAACTGTATGTTGGAATATTGAACCCCAGGAATCCAAGGAATATATTTCTTGGTATTTTATATTGCATTACTAGCATACCTAAAAAAGTCCTTTTGACTGCATGGGTTTCCCCTATAAACCCAAAAATTTATCTGAAAAGTGGTGCTAGGGAGGATGAAGAGTACGTAGGGGAATGGCAGAAGGAAGCACAACTTATAGAAATCAACAGGAGCACAGCCACAGAGGCAGCATCCCACTAGAAGCCCCTGCCATGGGCTAAACAGCTTTGTGGAGTCCTTTCCGTTGCCACTCACTCTGTGTCAAATATTTCCATTATGTAAATATTGTCATTTCTATTTGGCAGCTGAGGGAACAGGCCCAGAAAAGAAAATAAAAGTGTAAGACATCATGCATTCTGCGAGTTCAGTACCTTCACTTGTGTGATGAGACCTTCACTTTTGTATATATGACTTCAAATCTTTTGAATATTATGCCATGGCAAGCTTCCTCTAGATTTCCAATTCCTTAAATGTGACCAGAAGTTAACACAGTTATTCGAGATTCCCCTTATACAGGTAAAACTCAGAGTTGTTATGACACAGACAGCAGTATACTCTAATGGCACCCGGTGATGCATGTGGAAGTGCTTTGCAAATAACTGATGGTGTAACTACAAGGTCAAAGGATATATATTTCATTTTAACTGACAGTCTTCTAAGCAGATCCAAAATTGTGGAAAAACTATTGTCTTCCCAGTATAAGGTCTATAAATTCAGGCTATGTAAAGGGAGGGCTTCTCTTAAAGGAGACTTTTTTGTTAAGGGCTCATTTCTGCTGGTGCATACATTAAAGGGACTGTCTTGATGTGTTTGAGGGCTGTGTTATGGTCACAGGAGAGGAAACATTTAAGCACAGAAGAAAAGCAACAGAACATGTGTACAATCAAATTCAGACCTGATCCTAGTCCCATGAGAGTAAATATATTTTTCATCTGTTCCCATCTATACATCTAGAATATGTCACTGAGAATTATTCTCTGTCTAGGTAGCAGTCTGTGGTCCTTGAAACCTAGTTTTTTTTTTTTTTTTTTTTTTTTTTTTTTTTTTTTTTTTTTTTTTTGTTGTTTTTGGTGTTTGTGTTTTTTTTTGGTGGGTGGCAGGTCCAGTTTGGCAGGTTTTGTTGAGTTATGCTATTGAGTAGACACTCTAAAGGATGTGGCAATCCAGGTCTTCCCTAGTGAGGAGGAACCTGTGGTTTATTCACAGGGTTTTTCCCAGGTGCTGTAGGTCCCAGTCTTATTTCACTTGAGTTCATCTCAGTGTATTGAGGCATCACTAAGCCGTAAAACCATAAATCCCTGTCTATCTTTTATTAGGGAGACCTCTCCATGTTGACTTCTCTTTGGGAAGCAGAAACTGAGTGACAGGGAAGGAGTGCCTTCTAGTGTTACAGAAAGCAAAGACTGAAGGAGGAGACACCTGATAAAGAAAAGACAGGAACTGGAGGACAAGACTAAAGAAGAAAACCAACAGACAATACGGGCAGAAGGGACTACAATCTACCCTGCTGGGCTGGGACATCACAAAGCCCTCAGGTATTTCTGAATATGAGTGTTCTCCAAATATCCTTTCCTTAAGAGGCTAGACACCATCAGTGATCATATAAATATAGTGAAGGAAGTTCTCTTTGTCTGGTTTAAGCTGTCCTCCAAATATAAAAGTTCTCCACTTGTCTAGATAAATTAGGAACTAGCACTCCTTTATCTTCTTTCATAGGCTGTTGGTTTGGGATTTGCCTCAACACAACTTCTTCCTCATCTTTCAAGCCTTGAAATGTTCCCTAACTCTTATTTTATATATATAGAGGATGCACAGCAATGTAAGCCAGGTTTCAGCCTGTCCTGTCAGCTCCACATTGGTGGTTGGAGAGTAGCAAGAAAGGCCATCAATTCAGTGGCCTGCAAGATTGGACCTGTTTTTATCATTCAGAGTTCAAGTGTGAGATTTGACAAGTTAAGGTATGGCTTATGACATTAATACTTACAGTTAAGTAAGCATAAAAGCTACCTGACCAGGATCCAAATTTCTTGTTAAACAGGACTGACAATGTTTTCCAATAGTTTTCAGGAGACGTATCCTTTTCTGGGAGATCAATTGGCAGGGCTTCTATCATGGGCAAGTTGGTTCTTGCCTTTGATTTGGCTAAAGAAGAGGTTGAATAACCCTCATATATCTATGAGTTGTCTAACCCACTGTGATGGTCTCATTTGGGATGGGGTTGGCTGGAAGAAAGTTTTCTGAATGAATGGAATCTTGTGTATTATTTGATTATGTATGTGTGTATGCTTATTGCTCACACACATGCCTTCATATGCTCAGTTCTTAAGTTGTAATGTTAAAATTTTCCATCTGTAGGTATCAAGTGTAGTGTTCAAACAGTGTAGGGTAATGACTATGTCATTTTACTTCAACATTTCCTGCATTGCTTCTCAACTGGGAAAAGTTGATGACTGGGTTCACAACAAAGGGAGTGGATATTTCGTACTAAGTGTGAATAAGCAGTTCATTCCTGCCTACAAAAGTAGACAAGATTCTTGGATCTGGGGAGCATCAAAATAATCCTGTACTTTACACCTTAGTCCCTGCTGAGAATATACACCAACAGAAACAAAGGCAGAAACTGGGATTTCCAGTAGAGGCCTTAGAATCTGACAGGTCTGGCTAAGAGGGGCAGTCTCTGTCCATACCCACTGGGAATTTTGAGTATGTGAATTAATGCTCTCACAGGTCACATTGAGGCTTAGTGAAGTGTCTAAAGACTCCTCACATATTATTTGGACCACAGAATGTGATTAGTGAATGGAAATAGCTGGTTGTTATCTTCATGTTAGAGTAGAGGTTGATAGATCGTTCCTCAGTGATTTCGAATACGAAACTTAACTCTGGCTTTCCATACTTCTGATTGTCCAGTGGTGCCAGTGATGGAGCCCATACCTGTCCCTCTTTATCATTTAGTGCCCCTGAGTATTCTTCTCTGAAAAAAAAAAGGAGTCTTACAAGAATTTTGTTCTATAGGGATTTTTGTATGAGCCAAATATAAACTGTAGCATGAGAAATGAAATTTATACAGGGTTACTACTACTACTACTACTACTACTACTACTACTACTACTACTACTGAAGGACTTTAGACATGGTTTCATTTGTCCAATGTGAAAGACTCAGTATCAGCTACATTCACTGCAAGGAACAGATGTCTCCTGGGCCTACAGAATGTGGCTGTGGCAAGGACCTACTATGGAACAATTGACATCTCCAGTTTGACCTGAGAAGCCTGAGACAAGTGAGGGCCTTCAGAAGGGACCTGGAGGGTTAGGAAACAAATAGGGTGCCATGCTGTTAGCATAGTCATTTTAACTGTCAGTGTTCTCCAGGGTCAGTGCCCTCCAGGACAGCCAATCAGACTCCATTGTTGGTGTCCTGGGACCACTCGAAGATGCTGCCAAGGCTTCTTGCATTCTCTACTCTGAGTCTCCTGGCCTGTGGTAAGTTCTCTTTCTTCTTATCAGAAGTGCTTTTGTTGAGTTGTTGCCACTGTTGTACTGCTCTGGAATTGACAAATTTCCAGTCCTGCCAGCTCTTGTAATTTTTCCATCTCCCATAAGTTAATATATGATTCTTATTTGATTTTGTGAAATAAATAAATAGTAATTAATCATCAACCACTTCTTAGAATTGTTATTGATGATTCAATTAGGTATTGTATTGATTACTTTTCTGTGACAAAATATTTGAGAAAAGGGTTTATTTTGCCTTGTAGCTCCATGATGTATGTTTGTATATATGTATGCATATATGTACATATACCAAAATGGTTGGAAAACATGATAGCAGGAACTTATGGCATTTTGTTCACATTGTTTCCACATCTGTAATTCAAAGAGTAGTGAATGCTGGTGCTCAACTTTCTCTTATTCAGTCTGGTTCCCCAGCTAATGGAATGTGCTGCCTAAGTTAAAGACAGATATTCCCAGTTTATCTAACCCAATCTGGATAATCCCTTACAGACATGCTTAGAGCTTTGTCTCTTCAATGATTCTACATCTAATCAGTTTGACTATAAAGGCTTAACACAGTGTTCAAATAATGAATATGAGGTAATTTTTAGCTCTAGTTGTTTCACCATCTTTTCTTTGTCATAGTTGTCACCACCACCACCACCATCAACATCATAGTTAAAGCCAGCACAGAGTTAACACTCATAAATAAATAATATTTGTCAGTGAAGAGCTGCCTTTACAACATCTTGATGTGTTTTATCCCTTTATAAAGTGATTAGACATGAAGTGAATTCTGACAAATTAAATGGACCTGAGTTTGGTAATTCTTATGCTGAGCATGTTTTCATACTATCTGCCATAAAGTAGCTATTTCTTGGCCTTCTATTTATAAGTAGACATGCTATTAGGTTACATGAAGTTAATACTGGAGAAACTCACAGATCAGAGAGTAGATAGTTAATCTTCTAGTTTTGTGGATAAGAAATCAAAGGTCTGATGGGGAAGTGACTTGCTAATGTGTGGCAATGAGTTGGAACTAGGCCTCAGTGAGTTACTTAGTTCTGTTTTGTATCTGACTACGTATGGGATGCTGGCTGTTTTTTATTTCCCAAGGTCCTTTGGGCTTTATTGTACTGGTATGCTGCCCTAGTGAGGCCTTAATTATATCCACCTTTGTTGATTCCACTCTCTAAGAGCACTGAACCCTTCCCTCGCCATAATTAGAGCAATGTTGCTTTCCCTAGGTTACCTGCATAACTACCAACAGAACCATGGGCACACATTATAGTAGCACAAACCAAGGTGGTTGCCATCATCTTAACCAAACTTAACAGAATTATGAGGCGCATAATGGTTCTTGAGACAGAAATATATGAATCGGTGTGACTATCAGCAGAACTCCATAGTTTAGACACTTTAATATAAAAATAATTTTCTCTAGGCTCATTCCTGAATCCTTGTATCCTATATTTCTTATTCCCCATTCATAAAGATACAAAGAGGTTCACAATTTCAGCAGTTGCTCCTACAAACCAGGCAATTTACAGAGAGGAGAAGAGATTTGGATGACTTCTGGGTCAAGTCTGGGCTATAGAGATGAGAATGGGAAATTGTGAGTGGAGAAGCACCTTCCAGGGCTTCCATATAACATAGTTGGAGAGCTAGTGTCTTGAGTAGGGTCTGTTACATGCTGATCTGTGGTCTCTCTTACAGGAAGCCCTACCATAGTTTCCCGAAAAGAGTGGGGAGCAAGTTCACTCACCTGTCGAGTCCCGCTGAGCCTGCCTGTGCCCTACCTCATCATAGAGCAGGTTACCAGGATGCAATGCCAAGATCAGATCACCTGCAGCCAGGTGTTGCGGGTCCTACAGTCCCACTATGTCCACAACAAAGGCTGGTGTGATGTTGCCTTTAAGTAAGAGACTAGTCAGGTCTCCAAATCAATACTACTTCTTGAAGTATTCTCCTTTTTTTCCCTTATTCTGCATTTTCTTTTTTCAGGGCTTCATTTGTGCTTAGTTTATGAATGAAGAGTGTTAGAAAAAAAAAGAACAAAAACAAACTCCAGAAGTCATTAGGAGGAACAACTCTAAGCCATGTATTCAATGGTGCTTTTACTCTGGAAGATCATGAAACAACACACAGAAAGTTTAGTACCTAGTGCTGCCAGCCCTGGAAGCCCCATGACATATTACAAGGATTTTCATTGTTATTACCCAACTGGGATCAGTGTGGAAGAGAAGGGTTGCTATTGTCATTAACTAAATGAGAATGCCACAGTCTATGGAAACCAAAGAATTTGTGGCACATGGCAAAGGGCATGAATTCAGAATTGTGTCAAAACTATATGATAATACAGCCCACTCTTATTTGTTTTTAGTCAGGGCTCATATCAATAAAGCATTTTCCCATTTACTACCCTGAGTAACCCACTCAGTAAGACAAGGGGATGAGTGAGAATGGAGAACGGTGGGGAAGAAACCCTGTGTTAAAATTGAGTGTGAGGCATAAAAGATTTTTGCATTGGGCAATGAGTATTTACTTTAAGGATTTTATTGACAGCTCTGGGAGGTTTTTCTCATTAGCCTCAAGAAAGAGAAAGCTCACCATTATATGAAGAAAGAAGAGTAGGGGTGGGGATTTAAAGTGCAAATAGAACTAACTTCTGAAGTATAAATTTTGGAAAGACTAGCTTGTGCTTCTCTATGTCTTTAGATTTAAATGCAAATAAGAGCAGCTGGAGACTTGCTGCACCACCTGAAGATCTGTGTGTTGCCACAGAAGCTATGTTGACTTTTTTTTCTTTTCTTTCTTTCTTTTTTCTTTTTTTTTTCTTTTTTTTTTTTTTTTTTTGGTTTTTGAGACAGGGTTTCTCTGTGTAGCCCTGGCTGTCTTGGAACTCACTCTGTAGACCAGGCTGGCCTCGAACTCAGAAATCCACTGCCTCTGCCTCCCAAGTGCTGGGATTAAAGGCACGCACCACCACTGCCTGGCTCATGTTGTCTTTCTTAACTACAGTTTGTCTGCCAGCCACTATCCTCCATCACTCCATGGTTGTTGCTGAAATGTTCCTTACTTCAAACATGGTGTTTCTAAGACATTTCAATTGCTCTGCCTCTACAAATCAGGTTTCTGCAGGCACAATGTTAACCTCCTTTTGACAGTGTAGTTATTGCAATTGTAGGAGAATGTTTGCATTGAGCTAATCAAGGTCTCTGAAGAAGCGACAGAAGAACTGCCAGAAACATCATAAAGGAGAATCGTGGTGGGCATACTTCCAAAGACATCTGGTTCTCAGAATCAGGGGAAAGCCTCCCTTGGAGCAGGGGCATTACTTAACCTTGGAAAGTGTTCTTTCTTTGATCAGTTTGCTCTAGTAAAAGGTTGGATATAGCAAGAGTCAAGAAACACCATTTTTAAGATGGATTGAAAACCAGAGAACAGCAGAATGGACAGAAATTTTAGAAAACATAATAGAATAAAGACATAATTTTAAATCGAACAAAAATGAAACAAAAAATCTTTTGTGATTAAGAACCTATGTGAATCTTTGAGAGGTCAGTATAAAGAAACTCTTGAGTTGATGTTAGTTATTTTAAAGAATACTCAAGTGCTTGGTCTTATAGTTAAAAACAGAAACAAAAAATATAATGTATTCAGCTAGGTTGAGGAGTGAAGGACTGTAATCACAGCGCTTAGAATCCTGAAGCAGGAGGATTGCTATGACTTCAAGGCCAGCGTAGGCTCTGTAGTAAGTCCCAGGCATGCCTAGTTAAAGAATAGAGAGCATGTTTCAAAGACTGTCCATCCCTAATAATAATAATAACATAATGAATTAACTAGCAGGAACTTGAAAATATGGAATTAATTGTCCTCAGGCACTGGAGAGTCACGCATTCACATTCTACTTTAGATGAAATGAGTATTTTTTTTAACTGAGAAACACATGTAATCTAAGGGGGATTACATGTGGAAAATATATGTAATCTAAGTCAAAACCAAAATTGAAATATATTCCTATTTCTTTAGAAAGTCTAAAATTATCTGTTCCCCATTGTTATGTTATTCAAACTTCATTCTTTTATGAGCCTCTAGGACCACTTTGGGGAAATGAATTTTCTTAATACAGAGTTTTACCACTAAATCTTTATTTTTCCTTGGCAGCTTTCTGGTTGGGGATGATGGCAAGGTGTATGAAGGTGTTGGTTGGCATGCCCAAGGCTTGCACACTCAAGGCTACAATAATGTTTCCCTGGGAATTGCCTTCTTTGGCAGTAAGATAGGTAATGGTAATTTCCTCCAGACCCAGAAAATGGCCTACCCACTTCTTCCACCTTCTTTTTTCAATGCTCACATCCTTTTAGCCTACATCATATTTGCCATTCCTGATAACCACTGATTCTGGAAATCCTTTCTGCTTTGTACTCTATGACCTGCAGGTTTTTTTCCTCATCTATGCTCTATACTTCTTCATATGTTGCTGCAGCTTACCCTTACATAGAGTTCATAGTTATGGCCATTGGAATCTGAAGTCATCTGCTGCTAATATTTAGTTGCTAGAGGCAGACAGCATGGATTATTTCTTATAGTATCTTTTCTTGGTAGAGACAAACAAAGGGTAGTAGCCAAAGCAAGGAAGTTGATGTAGTTTGTTTGACCCTCCACTCCCAACCAGAGCACAACAGAGGGCAGGGATGATCTTAAAGGCTAATAAAGCCCTTACAAGATGTCTCTAATTGTGGTTGCTTAGATTTCTGATCAAGTAATTTTTCTACTCATCTTTTATCTTCCTGTCAACCAGTCACTCAGGTCTGGTAGAGACTTGTCTTCCCTGTGGGGGCTGTTCAGGATGGAGTTCCTTACTAACAGTTTTTACTTCATATTACTCCCATGAAGGAAGCAGCCCCAGTCCTGCTGCTTTATCAGCCACAGAGGACCTGATCGTCTTTGCCATCCAGAATGGTTACCTGTCACCCAAGTACATTCAGCCTTTTTTCTTAAAAGAAGAGACCTGCTTGGTTCCTCAACACTCAGAGACACCCAAAAAAGGTCAGACCCTCATCCTGTCATACCCAGCATTGCATCACCTCCAACTACATTTGGGGATGCTCTCTTGTTAGACTTTCAAGGGTTTCTTGGACCTAGAACATCTCACATGTGTCATAACTATGAAATTGGAAAAGTTAGACAAGTATTCCACGACTGGACAACATTCCTATTAGTTAGAGAAGTGAAGGAGACATGTTTTCCCTAGCTTCTCAAAGTCACCAAAATGTTATTGTCATGAACCTCTTCTTGCCACAAATAAATGTATAGTCATATTTTTACTGAGTCTACAAGAAACACTAAATCTTCAGATTTGCCATGCATCAGTTAAAAAAAAAAAAAGAGACAGAACTCCTACCATCAAGGATCAGGCACTTCAGTGAGGAAAGCCAAAACATGAGCAAGATACAAAGGAAGTGTGTTAGACAGCATGGATGTGAGAGAGGAAAGTAAGACATGGGAAATGAGTAGACATATTTATATACTGTGGGAACACACACACACACACACACACACACACACACACACACACATATACACACACACACTCCTACCTTTCCAAAGCCAGCCAACCCTTTCCATGGCCAAAGTGTTGAGAAATTGGAATTTACATCTAATACTGTCATTATAACAGTTATTCTAGTGAATAATGAAAATGGTTTGCTAGTTTGGAAAG
>JADRCD010177298.1:34852-48264 GCA_019843815.1 Montemys delectorum
GTGGGAACACACACACACACACACACACACACACACACACACACACATATACACACACACACTCCTACCTTTCCAAAGCCAGCCAACCCTTTCCATGGCCAAAGTGTTGAGAAATTGGAATTTACATCTAATACTGTCATTATAACAGTTATTCTAGTGAATAATGAAAATGGTTTGCTAGTTTGGAAAGAACGATCAGTAAATTAAAACCAATAAAATTAATAATAACTTTCAGTGCACTAGCTCTCTGCTATCAGTCCTTTTCTCAGAACAAGTGATAATTTAAATTTCATTTTTTAAAATTATAAATCTCTACAAAAATGTTTTTGCATTTGGGCTGTATTCTCTTTAATTCTGATAATTCTCTAACATTTTGAGTTCTTTATAGAATTCATATTTTTTCACATAAACTTCATCAGTTTAAAGAGTAAGCTGACTTCCTCTTATCTACGTTATCATTGGTACACATATCAGAATATAGATATCCTGTGTTTTGAAGAACACAGTTGTGACTCTATTTAACCAATCTGTTCCTCTCAGCTTTCATATTGGTTTCTATGCCATTAAAACCCACTGATTTTGGCAGTTGCCCTTTCCAGACTCCGGCTGGAAGTTCATATTAGAAGCTATTCATATTTGCAGGACACAAGAGACTTGTGTGAACCAGCCTCTGGCTGTATGTTGCTTTCATAACAGTCCAAAGCAAATTCTCAACCTCTTGGTTTTTCACTTTGCTGCAGCATGCCCCAATATCACCCCACGGTCTGCTTGGGAAGCCAGAGAGACACACTGCCCTCAGATGAACCTTCCAGCCAAATTTGTTATCATCATCCACACTGCTGGGAAAAGCTGCAATGAGTCTGCAGACTGCTTGATTCGTGTGAGAGACGCACAGTCCTTTCACATAGACAAACAAGATTTCTGTGACATTGCATATCAGTAAGTGGAAAATGACCTGTTTCTTCAGAGCCATGGAGAGCAACGCTGGCAGAGTGCAGGTGTTTTACACAGGTGCCGTACATTATTCTTGCAAGAATATGGACTGAGTAGAATTCAGACCATAGCTTAGACCACTTAACTGCTCGGGCATGTTCTCCACTGTGATTGGGAACATCACAATGATCAAATAATGAAGAAGAAGCAGTGAGAAAGCAAAACTATGAACCCCAAGGAAGCAGTGTGCCTTCTCAGATATCCTGTTCTAAATGATAAGGGAAGAAGGTCCTGGCCAGCTCCCACTTGTTCTCTCTGGTGTTAAAATCTTGTTAGTCTTCTGCCTCACCAGGATTTTAACCTCTCTGAGCTCTTTTGTCTCATCTCTATAGTAGGGGCAACATCTTATGTTTGAAGACAGGGAATGGGTTAGAATATTCTCTTCTGGTTACTTTCATGCCAGGATTATCTTCAAGAAACATTTTAGTTTAATTAAATAATAGAAGATATGTGGAGGATTCCTTGTGCTTTTCATAGGTGGGACTTGGGGTTAGAAAATAATAAACTTCAGTTGTTTATTAGGGATTTTTTATTATATATTTTCTTTATTTACATTTCAAGTGTTATCCCCTTTCCTGGTTTGCCATCTAAAAAACCCCCTATCCCATGTCTCCTTCCCTTGCTTCTACGAGGCTGTTCCCTCACCCATATTTATTACGGATTTAAACAATGAATTTTATAACTAGTTTTGGATAGGTTTGCTTCTGCAGTGTACCACTGATGCTCTAGCTGTATCTGGTTTTCCAGACCTCTTAGCATGTTAGAGAGAACCTGCTTCATTTTTCAGTACTTTTCATAGTCTTGTCTATAGTCATAGCAGATAATGGGGAACTGACTACAAACAGTTAGGTATTACAAACTGGCAAACACCAACCGAGTTGATTTTTATTCCTCAACTTTTAAACCTGCCATCGAACTGTAGAGTTAGAGAAAAAAATAAACAATAAAAAATAATAATGCAATCTCTTAAGCACAATGATGGAAGAAAATCTGGGCACAGATAAGATGAGCCCAGAAGTTTTTGGCGGAATGATAGTAGTCAGAGAAGGGCTAATGACGAGGACTATCCTTAATGGAACATGAATAAAGTGCAGGGGTGGGGGCAGTGCTTGGCAATAGGAAGTGATATAGTTAAAGAACAACACATTCAAAAGCTTAGGATATGAACAGAGCATGAGTTCTTGAGGAAATAAAACACAGCCCACTCAAACCTAAAAATGGATTTACAAGAGAAGGGTAGTGAGGGTGGAGGCTGGAAGAGCCTGACTGCTATGTAGATTTTTTTTAAGTAAAACTAATAAAAACTGAATTTATATGAAGGGGAACTGGAGACTGTGGTAAGCCCTTTTAAACATTAAAAAAAAAAAAAAAAAAGATCTGCTTATGTCATTTTACGTGTGCATTTGCCTACATGTGTGTATGTGTACCACAAGCATACCTGGTGCCTGCAGAGGTCAGAAGAGGATATTGGATAGTGTAACTGGAGTTGCAGAGGTTGCAAGCTGCTATGTGGGTGCTGGGAACCAAACCCACGTCCAGTGCAAGAGCATCAAGTGTTCTCAATTGTGAAGCCATCTCTCCAGCCTCCTGGGTATGATTTTAAGAGTAGATTAGAAGGAAACAAAACCCTGGGCAAGGTGCTGTTACAATAATCAAGTTGGAGTGATGTAGGAGACACAATTGATGAGTGATGGGTAGTCCTTGATTGGGGTTCTGAGAGGGAAAAGGGGGAATTTAAGAGGATGCCTTATTTTCTGGCTACTGAAAATGTAAAAAGTTTTTTTTTTTTTCCTAGACCCAGTGGATTTTACAGAAAATAGTGGAAGTTGTAGGAGCAGATGGTTGTTTAAGCTGGGTGAATGTGCTCAGTGGAAAGAGAAGAGCTAGACCAGGGTCCTAAAGAGTAGGGTTTGAAGAATCACGATAGTTCAGGGAAGGCAGGTGAGATGGCACTCACGTGAGGAAGAGAACTGCAAAGGAGAAGGAGAGAGACTGAGGAGGGAATTGTCTGTAGAAGCCCGTGGAAGAGAATGCTTCCGGATCAGGTCAGAGTGATCAGTGGTCAAAAGGCCCGTTTCTCAGAAGCTTGAGGAGTATCAAAGTCGTTTTGGTTAAGTTATATATAGTCAGTACTGGGGATGAAGGCCAAGTACAGAACTGTGTCTTTTGATTTCTGCATTTCTGCACACTGGCACATGTAGCATGTCTGAACAGTGTGTGGTAAATGGTTGAAAGAATAGATTAAGGATCAGAGTGGATGAAGCAAATTGTGCTCCTTATGCTGATGGCTTTGCTTTCCTTTACCCAACTCTAGCTTTCTAGTGGGCCAAGATGGTGGAGTATATGAGGGAGTTGGCTGGAATATTGAAGGCTCGCACACCTATGGATACAACGATATTGCTCTAGGAATTGCCTTCATGGGAAACTTTGTAGGTGAGTCATGGTGGGACAGAGAGTTCTGCCTAATGAAATACCATGTGGAATACTCAGGAAACACAGGGAAAACAAAACCATAGCAATAATGTGGGAATGTGTCATTGCCTGTGATGACATAGCATAGAACGATCTGTAGTTCTTCTGCACAGACTGAGAATTTGTGTCATGTTATATATTCTATTCCTGGGCAATTTTTAATTTTCTTTTTTGTTTTGTTTTGTTTGTTTGTGGGTTTTTTGTTTTTTGGGGTTTTTTTTGTTTTGTTTTGTTTTTTGGTTTTTTGGTTTTTCGAGACAGGGTTTCTCTGTGTAGCCCTAGCTGTCCTGGAACTCAATCTGTAGACCAGGCTGGCCTCGGAACTCAGAAATCTGCCTGCCTCTGCCTCCCAAGTGCTGGGATTAAAGGCATGCACCACCACCGCCTGGCAATTTTTAATTTTCTAAAGAAATTTTGGCCAGATGCAATTAGAAAACACAGTTGTTTGGGCTTTATTTTGAGCCTAACTAGTTGTTGGCTATGGTGATTGTGAGAAAGGATAGAATGAGAGATGAAAGGAGTGGAATCTAGATATTTGTCACTGCTATAGCCAATCAGCTTTGAGATCTTAACAGTCATAGGTAATTGTGTTTTACAGAAAAGCCTCCAAATGAAGCTTCACTGAAGGCAGCCCAGAGCCTGATCCAGTGTGCTGTGGCCAAAGGGTACCTGGCCTCCAACTACCTGATAATGGGCCACAGTGATGTCTCCAACATCCTGTCCCCTGGACAGGCATTATACAACATCATCAAGACATGGCCTCACTTCAAGCACTGAAAAAGGTCCCAGAGGGGGCTCCAAATTCCTGGTGGGAATTTGTCCTTATCTCTCACCTTGGCTCAGCATCTCTGTTCCCTCCTTTATTCAAAGTGTCACCTAGTTATCCTTTCTTGTGTTGCAATTGCAGAATCTTCTCTTATGTATATCCTTCAAGGTCTCCTGTGGGACAGTTTAAGTAATCTACCCCTACCCACATAGAGATTTAAGCTGGCTGTGGTGACATGTCTGTAATGGATTCTGTGTCTGTAGTCATCTGTGCTTTGTTCTTGGAGTACACTGAGGACCAACCAGGCAGACCTGTGTTTACAGGTACTATCTGGTGTCTGTGGTTCACCTGTTGCTTGGCTGAGCCCTGATGAACAGAGAGAGAGGGGCGGGGGTGGGGGGAGGGAGAAAGGGAGGGAGGAAGGAGGAAGGGAGAGAGACAAAGAGAGAAAGAGAGAGAGAGAGAGAGAGAGAGAGAGAGAGAGAGAGAGAGAGAGAGAGAGAGAGAGAGAGACAAAGCCTTTCTGTTCTGTTGACACCCAGTCCCCATCAGCTCCTGCTTACCAGGGGAAAGAACTTTTTATCATTATAGGGAGACAGGGCTCCCCAACACCTGTCTTTGGTGCTGCTAGGACTGGGCTTTTGCCTTTAGAGTGTTTTTACATCTCTTATAACCTGACATTTACTCCAACTGTTTATTTATTTTCACAGACCCTTTTCCTTGGATGTCATTAGATTGACTCAGTTCATTTGTCATTTTCCCTAAAGCACCCCAGGAATGTAATCAGGAAAAAATTATTTGTCTAGTGGTTAAGACTTAGGAAAGACACACCAGCCACTCCTGATTTCCACAGCAGGGATAGATAGAATGCAAACCTCTTTCGATCAGAGACTCTCTCGACAGTACAGTCCTTTCTGTGTGGCTGGAGGCTGGGTACAGATTTCCCAGCAAAGGGGAATTTAACACTTCTCATACGGGAAGTAATTATAGTTGTAGTCATGAGATGCTAAGAAAAGTCTCACCCAAAGGCACCTGCCAGGTTTTAAAAGAATCTCTTCACATTCATGTATTAGAAACCCAGTCTCTAATAATCAGTAGTGTTGAAAGATGGACCTTTTAAGATGCAATTAATTATTAATATTGTTACTGTAAGAGTGAGTTTGTTAATAAAATGAGTGTGCTCCCCCATGCTCTTTTGTTTTGTTTTGTTTTGTTTGTTTGGTTGGTTTTTGGTTTTGTTTTTTGTTTTTTTTTTTTTTTTGAAACAAGGTTTCTCTGTGTAGTCCTGGCTGTCCTGGAACTCGCTCTGTAGACCAGGCTGGCCTCAAACTCAGAAGTCTGCCTGCCTCTGCCTCCCAAGTGCTGGGATTAAAGGCTTGCACCACCACCGCCTGGCTCCCCCATGCTCTTTATACACATGTACACAAGCTCTTGTGCTTTCCCACTCTGCCATGGGATGATTCAGCAAGAAGGCCTTAGCCTGATGATGAACTTGAACTTCACATCACAAAATTGAATTGTGAATCTTGAATTCAGACTACACAAAATAAATCTTCGTCCACTGTAATTAACCCAGTCTTGAGTATTCTGTTAAAGAATCACACAACCAAGTCATCAGTATTGATTTATTGACTTTTCTTGCTATCTCACAAAGTGGAAATCCCTTCTCTTTGACTAACTGGTCCCCACCTTCAGGCCTCAGGGACTCATTAGCTTTGGAAGGGAAATAGTGAGACCCCCTTCTCTGACAGCTCTTGCAGAGGCTGCTTCATGAGGCCTGCATGGTCTAGATTGTTATTTACTCCAAACTATCCACCTTTAAGGATTTTAAATATACGCTCTAACTATACCCAGAGCACTCAGCTGGCAAGTGCTTTTTTTTTTTTTTTTTTTTTTTTTTTTTTTTTTTTTTTTTTTTTTTCAGGACAGTTCTGAGGCAGCCAATTGCAGGCAGTTTGTGTCTTCTGTCTTTTGATTGAGAAGTACTTCCTACTGCCCCATCAGTTACTTAGGAGTATATGAACATCAGCTTCCAATGATTAATATGAGGACTAAATGAGTGAATGGGAGCAGGGATTTTAGAAAGTACTCTTGCCACTTAATCATTGTTCATCCGAGGCATGCACAGTCTTGCCTTCATTGTCTATAGAGTGCTTGCCTCTATTACTCCTCCTGTTTGACTCTCAGGGGAAGGATGTGCTTTCTTAGGTACCAACCTCAGCCACATGGGGGAGTACTATGCTGGCTGACTTCAAAGTCTGTGGCAAGCAAGGCTGAGCCAGGTGCACCCACAGAATGCCAGGTCTAAGGGAGTACTGACACATCCCTCAGGACTGCTGGCCTTCACTGGGAGGACCCAGTTCTTGAGCTTGTTGACTTGGTTATGTTCTACAATTTAAGCTAGGAATACAGAAAAGGCTGGGATTCTTTGAGTTCCAGAAAAGTGAACACAACAAAGGGCAAAGCCCCTATTTTATATAAGATTGAACAAGCAGGTATATGGTTCATTTTTCTTCATCCAGTTAGTTAATAAAAAGAGATGCTCTGATTCTGGCATGAGGTGAGGCATGATTCTCGTCATGTACTGGTGGGAAGCATACTGCGGCCTCATTCTGACTGAGTCAAACACCACAGCCTCATCTTCCTACCCCTTCTGCCTGCCTCTGTTCTCATCCAGCGTTCTGATGCCTCTAGTTCCTCTTGCTTTTAAAGGTACTTTCTGAAGGTTAGCTTTTCCAGAACACCCCCTTCCTGGTGCCCACAGACTTTCACAGGCCTCTTGGTGGCTTATCCCTCTTCCTGTTCCCCCTCACAATCCTGGCCTCCCTGGGAGCCAGCAAACCTGTTGTTTGCTGAAACACCTCCAAGGCTCCACCCCAGGCCAGGTGCCTTATAGTCACCAACTAAGCATCTGAGGAATGAAGGATGGTTGGGGCTATCAGGAGGAGGGTGGTGGATTCCCACTCAGCTCGTCTTGAATACTTGCTGCCAAGTGGAAAATCCCAGCATTTTTATGACTCATCCCAGCCCACTTGCTGTGATTGTCAGATTCATTACAAGTTAACTCTCTAACTCTAGGCCACTCATTATCTCCACCTTGCGGTGGCATTCTTACCAGTTGTGAGATTTGGAAAGTCATTCTCCAGGATCTATATGTGTCCCACCCTGAAGTCTCTGACCTTACTGTGGGGAGGACTTCAGGCCTGGAGAGCACATGACCTACTACTGCTGTCCTGTGAGATTCCTCTTCCTTCTGCTGTGCCTTCTCTCGTACTTCCATGTTCCTCCTCGTCCCTTGGCCTGTCCTATCTACACTTCTGTATCTTTTTCTCCACTGTTTCTATCTTTGCTCTTCTCCCTCCCACGTCTTCGTTAAACCTCTGTCTCTCAATGCATCTCATTTTCTCTCTCTGTGGGCCCTTCCGGTTACTGCCTTTGCCTTTTCTCTAGAATTACTCTAGAATCCACAAGGAACAGGATGGTGGAAATGCATGCTGGCATCAAATTTTAGCTGGAGATACTCCGAGATCATTTTCACTCGGACCCTGAAAATCACCTGTGCTGTTCCCTGAGGCTACCACAGACCCAGGAGAGTGGGAGGAGAGGGGCAGAAGGCCAGGGGTGTGGTGAGTCTAAAGAAGGGGCATGTTCTTCAGGAGCTTAGAGGCAGGCATAGCTGGTCCAGGTGTGTTTCTAGCTAAGCAGGTTCTGCAAGGCAGGACTGAAAAGGGCAGGGACCTCCAACTGATCTTTGAAAGGAGAGAAGGCATTAATTACAACAAAGGAGTGGTGGGAGGGAGAGCAATTCCTGGAAGATGTGGCATAAACTTTTAGAGGTCTTTTCAAAGTAGACAGAAGTAAAAAGTGTCTCTCAGAGTCAGGAAGCTGGGGGCTTCTCTCAGGGAAGCTGGGGCCCCACTGACCTAAATGATGCAGCTATTTTGGAAGAAAGCTGAGGAATTCCCTACTAACCTGCACGCTTAGTTTGCATTCAATTCTAGAAGTCTAAATCTTAAGGTCACCAAATTAAAATTGACTCATGCTGTCCTTCGTTGGCACCTTGCTTTTTTATTCCTTCCCACTTTTCCTGTACTCAATATTTGACTTTCCCACTAGATTATAAACTCTTCAGGGGACTGTATTAAGTCATGTTCTCTCACTAATCTGCCCCGTAGTAGGCTCAGCTAGTTCTTCAGACTTTCTACATCAGATCTAGTGAACATGAGCTGTTATTCTTCCTTGGTCTTCCTTAAAAGCAGGTGGCAAGTGCAGTTGTTTTCTTAGTCTGTATTTATTAAACCCCTTTGGGCAGATGTAAAGAAGGGCCCTCCTGTGCAAAAATGAAGAGATTAGAGGGAACTTGACCCAGGGTTAAAGTGAAGTGTAGTTATCTACAAAAGAGAATTACCTGGTGAGTGACTGAGGGCCTTCTGTCATTTGTTTGTCCCCTTCATGAACATGCTCTGTACTGGGTGTATGCCATATGTGATTTTATTTAATATCCAGCTCTGCAGAGCAGTAGCTAGCTTCCTATCAGACTTAGGGAAATAGGATAGATTTGACGGGATCAAGTCACTTTCTTAAAGTCACACAACAAATACATATCAACGCTGAAATGGATCATTATTTCTTCCTTATACCAACTGTCTTCTGAGTGTTCCCAAGCATTTGTAGCTGGTGACAAACATCAGTGGTCCCAGCTAGAGTTAACTAAATTAACATATTTACCTTGAACCAACAAATACTTCAGTTGATGTTACATGTAAAATTCTAGGTCAGTGGTGTAGTTTTGGGTTCATCTCATCTTCTTCCTCCTCCTTCTCTTCCTCATCTCTTTCTCTTCCTCTGAATCTTTGTCAACTTTTGCAATGCCTCCCAGGACTGCCTTCCTTGTCTATATCACATCATCGGCCCCACTTTATCAAACCTGGTATTATCCCACCTCTCACCCCATCATGCCTTCACAAGCGTGTTTGTCAGCTTCACTGAAGGACTCTGGTTTGTCTTGATTTAGAGTCCATTCAAATGTGTTGAAATCATTTTGAATCTGGGTTCTGTAATTCTTTTGTCATTGCTCATTTATTTATCCTTAGATCATCATCCACCCATCAAACATTTGTGTGTATTGGGCAACCTGCCCAGGGCACTTTTATACAGCTTACCCAATCTGACCTACAGAAGAATACTACTGTGAAAAGGAGGGTAATATTGTCTCCTTTTTTCAGTCAAAAACCAAACTCAGCTGAGGTCCAGTGTCTACTTCTTTGGTCTTACCTTTTGTGGGTTTAGCAGAGATCTACCTGCGGCTGTCTATAATCCCAGAAAGCATCTCATGCATCCCAGGCAGGCTTCAAACTCACTGTATAATCAAAGATGGCCTTGAACTCTGAATTCCTGCCTCTACCCTCTTAGTATGCCATCATGCCTGTATTGATTCTATTTCTTCTGTGAGTCATAAAATCACCGAACAAGTACTGCCCATCTTCCAAGCCTTGTAAATCTATGACTGGGTAGAGAGAAACTGAGGTTAAAATCCAATGCATAGACATGTGCTATGTGTTAAACTAGCACTGCTGATTATTGCTGTTTAGCAGTCCACTTCTATTAGTGAGAACCCCTAGTCATCATCAGTATTCTTTTGTTTGTTTGTTTGTTTGTTTGTTTGTTTTTACTAGATATTTTCTTTATTTACATGCCGTATGATATCTCCTTTCCAGGTTTCCTCTCCTAAAAAAAGAAAAAAGAAAAGAAAAGAAAAAGGAAAAAAAAATAAAACCCTGTTCCCTCCCCCTTCCTCTTGCTCACTACCCCACCTTCTCCTGCTTGCTGGCCCTGTCATTCCCTTACACTGGGACATAGAACCTTCACAGGGCCAAGGGCCTCTCCTCCCATTGATGACCGATTTGGCCATCCTCCGCTACATATGCAGCTGGAGCCATGAGTCCCACCATGTGTACTCTTTGGTTGGTGGTTTAGTCCCTGGGAGCCCTGAGGGTACTAGTTAGTTCATATTGTTATTCCTCCTTCGATCCTTTCTCTAGCTCCTTCATTGGAGACCCTGTACTCAGTCCAATGTATGGCTCTGAGCCTCTACTTCTGTATTAGTCGGGTACTGTCAGAGCCTCTCAGGAAACAGCTATATCAGGCTCCTGTCAACCAGCACTTGCTGGCATCCACAATAGTGTCTGGATTTGATGACTGAATATGGGAAGGATTCTGAGGTGGATCAGTCTCTGTATTGTCCTTCCTTCAGTCTCTGCTCCATGGTTTGTCTCTGCAACTCCTTCCACGGGTATTTTGTTCCCCCTTCTAAGAAGGATCGAAGTATTCACACTTTGGCCTTCCTTCTTCTTGAGTTTCTTGTGATTTGTGGATTGTATTTTTGGGTATTCCAAGCTTCTGAGCTAATATCCACTTACCAGAGAGTGCATACCATGTGTGTTCTTTTGTGATTGGGTTACCTCACTCAGGATAATATTCTCCAGATTCATCCATTTCCCCAAGAATTTCATAAATTCATTGTTTTTAATAGCTGAGTAGTACTCCATTGTGTAGATGTAACACAGTTTCTGTATCCATTCCTCTGTTGAGGGACATCTGGGTTGTTTCCAGTTTCTGGCTATTATGAATAAGGCTGCTATGAACATAATGGAGTATGTGTCCTTACTGCATGCTGCAGGATCTTCTGGGTATATGCCCAGAAGTGGTATAGCTGAGTCCACTGGTAGTACTATGTCCAATTTCCAGAAGAACCACCAAACTGATTTCCAGAGTGGTTGTACCAGCTTGCAGTCCCACCTGCAATAAAGGACTGATAATAAAGGAGTGTTCCTCTGTCTCCATAACCTAATCAGCATCTGCTATCACCTGAGTTTTTGATCTTAGCCATTCTGACTGGTGTGAGGTGGAATCTCAGGGTTGTTTTGATTTGCATTTCCCTATTGAATAAGGATGTTGAACATTTCTTTAGGTACTTCTCAGCCGTTCGGAACTCCTCAGTTGAGAATTCTTTGTTTAGCTCTGTACCCCATTTTTTAAATAGGGTTATATGGTTCTCTGGAGACTAACTTCTTGAGTTCTTTGTATATATTGGATATTAGCCCTCTATCAGATATAGGATTGGTAAATATCTTTTCCCAATCTGTTGGTTGATGTTTTGTCCTATTGACAGTGTTCTTTGCCTTACAGAAGCTTTGTAATTTTATGAGGTCCCATTAGTCAATGCTTGATCTTAGAGCATAAGCTATTGGTGTTCTGTTCAGGAAATTTTCCCCTGTGCCCATATGCTCGAGACTCTTCTCCACTTTCTTTTCTATTAGTTTCAGTGTATCTGGTTTTATGTGGAGGTCCTTGATCCACTTGGACGTGAGCTTTGTATAAGGAACAGGGCTTTTTGTTTGTTTGTTTTCTGTTTTCTTTTTTTTTTTTTTTTGGTTCTTTTTTTTTTTTCTTTTTTCAGAGGAGAAACTGGGAAAGGAGATAGATATATGACATGTAAATAAAGAAAATATCTAATAAAAAAGAAAGTAATTATTACAAAGTTTTATATCTGACCTTTTATTTTCCTAACCCTTATTTATAATCCCATGTTTTATGGTAACTTCTTTCAAGTTGAACAAGGCCACATCAACACTCTCTGTCATGAGGTCCATAATTTCCTTATTTATTCATTCTGTCCCCTATAGCTTCTGTCTTAGATCAATGTTTTTCACAGTAGTGTCTGCAATTCTAGTAGAATTATACACATTAAACATATTTACTAAAAATGTGAAAAAATGCTGTCTTTTTTCCACTGGATGGTTTTAGCTCCTTTGTCAAAGATCAAGTGACCATAGGTATGTGGGTTCATTTCTGAGTGTTCAGTTCTATTCCATTGATCCACCTGCCTGTCACTGTACCAATACCATGCAGTTTTTAACCACAATTGATCACTAGTAGAGCTTAAAGTCCGGGATGGTGATTCCACCAGAGGTTTTTTTTATTGTTGAGAATAGTTTTTGCTATCCTAGGTTTTTGTTATTCTAGATGAATTTGCAAATTGCTCTTTCCAAGTCTGTGAAGAATTGAGTTGGAATTTTGATGGGAATTACATTGAATCTGTAGATTGCTTTCAGCAATTTTTACTATATTAATTATTACTATATTAATCCTGCCAATCCATGAGCATGGGAGATCTTTACATCTTCTGAGATCTTCTTGTATTTCCTTCTTCAGAGATTTGAAGTTCTTGTCATACAGATTTTTAATGCTTAGTTAGAGTCACATCAAGGTATTTTATATTATTTGTGACTATTGTGAAGGGTGTTGTTTCCCTAATTTCTTTCTCAGCCTGTTTATCCTTTGTGTAGAGGAAGGTCACTGATTTGCTTGAGTTAACTTTATATCCAGCTACTTTGCTGAAGTTGTTTATCAGGTTTAGGAGCTCTCTGGTAGAATTTTTGGGGTCACTTAAGTATACTATCTTATCATCAGCAAATAGTGATAATTTGACTTCTTCCTTTCCAATTTGTATCCATTTGATCTCCTTTTGTTGTCTAATTGTTCTGGCTAGGACTTTGAGTACAATATTGAATAGGTAGGGAGAGAGTGGGCAACCTTGCCTAGTAGCTGATTTTATTGGGATTGCTTCAAGTTTCTCTCCATTTAGTTTGATGTTGGCTACTGGTTCACCGTATATTACTTTTACAATGTTTAGGTATGGGCCTTGAACTCCTGATCTTTCCAAGACTTTTATCATGAAGGGATGTTGGATTTTCTCAAATGCTTTCTCAGGATCTTATAAGATGATAATATGTTTTTTTTTTCCTTTGAGTTTGTTTATATAGTGAATTACATTGATGGATTTCCATATATCGAACCATCCCTTCATCCCTGGACTGAAGCCTACGTGATCATCATGGATGATCATTTTGATGTGTTATTTGATTCGGTTTAGAAGAAATTTTTTGAGTATTTTTGCATCGATATTCATAAGGGAAATTGGTCTGAAGTTTTCTTTCTTCATTAGGTCTTTGTGTGGTTTAGGTATCAGAGTAATTGTGGCTTCATAGAACTAATTGAGTAGAGTACCTTCTGTTTCTATTTTGTGGAATAGTTTGAGGAGTATTGGTATTAGGTCTTCTTTGAAAGTCTGATAAAACTGCACTAAACCCATCTGGTCCTGGGCTTTTTTTTTTTTTTT
>JADRCD010177299.1:8676-41519 GCA_019843815.1 Montemys delectorum
ATATATATACACGTTGAGTCCTGGAGACAGCCTATGAAGTCAGCTCACTCATGCTATCTTTACCCCTAGGGGTTTTTTTTTGGTTGGTTGGTTGGTTGGTTTTTTTGGGTTTTTTGGGTTTTTCAAGACAGAGTTTCTCTGTGTAGCCCTGGCTGTCCTGGAACTCACTCTGCAGACCAGGCTGGCCTCGAACTCAGAAATCTGTCTGCTTCTGCAACCTCTAAGTGCTAGGATTAAAGGTGTGTGCCACCACTGCCTAACTACCCCTAGAGTTCTAACACAGGTGCCGGACTTTCAAGGCCAAATTTTTTGCCCACTGACCCATCTTGCTGGCCCAAGTGTGTGTTTACTTTTAAAGAATTCTTTTAAAGTGACAGCGACTTTTAAAAATATATTTCTTTTTATTTTATGTACATTGGTGTTTGCTTACATGTATGTCTGAATGAGGGTGTTGGATCCCTTGGAACTGTAGTTACAGACAGTTGTGAGCCACCATGTGGGTGCTGGGAATTGAACCCAGGTCCTCTGGAAGACCAGCCAATCCTCTTAATTGCTAAGCCATCTTTCCTGCCCTGTGCAGTTGAGTTTTATAAAGGAATAAACTGTGAGCAATATTTAGAATATCACAAGGATAAATCATAAGTAGTCTGATATATTAAAAAAGATAGGCTGTAATAATGTGCTTTGATAGTAAATGGGAGAGAAGACAATTAAATAATCTGTTTAAAAAACAAAAACAAAAACAAAACTAGGCCTGGGACGATTGTTAAGAGCATTTGTTCTTTCAGAGGACCTGGTTTTAGTTCCTGGTTCTCACATGGCTGCTAACACCATGTATAATTACAGTTCTACAGATTTGAGGCCTTCTTCTGGCCTTTCCACAAAAGTGGTGCATACACATACCTGCAGGCAAGACAGCCACACACACAAATAAATAATTTTAGAACCGGACATGGTGGTGCACACTTTTAGTCCTAGTAGAAGGCAGAGACTGGCAGACCTCTTGTGAATTCAGGTCCAACCTCGTCTTCATAGTAAGTTCTAGATCAGCCAGGACTATAGAGTGAGATCTTGTCCCAAATGAATGAATGAATGAATGAATGAATGAATAAATACATAAATAAATAAAAAAACAAAAATTTTTTTTTTTTTTGTTTTTTCGAGACAGGGTTTCTCTGTGTAGCCCTGGCTGTCCTGGAACTCACTCTGTAGACCAGGCTGGCCTCGCACTCAGAAATCCGCCTGCCTCTGCCTCCCAAGTGCTGGGATTAAAGGCATGCGCCATCACCGCCCGGCTAAAATAATTTTCTTAAAAAAAATTGAAATCTCAGAGCTGGAGAGATAGCTCACCTATCTTGTGAATTCAGGTCCAACCTGGTCTACAGAGGCCTTACTCTATAGTAAGGGCTATAGAGTGAGATCTTGTCCCAAATGAATGAATGAATGAATAAATAAGTAAATAAATAAATAAAAAACAAAATAATTTTTTTTAAAAATTGAAATCTCAGTGCTGGAGAGATAGCTCAGCAGTTAGGAGCACTGACTGCTCTTCCAGAGGATTCTGGTTCAGTTCCTAGCACACACATGACAGCTCACAACTGTCTATAACTCCAGTTCCAGGGGATCCAACACTATCTCTCAACACAGACATATGCACAAGCAAAACATTTATGCATATTAAAAAATAAATTGTTTAGAAAAATTGAAATCTCTTAAGTGATTTAAATGGTACAAAAAGCATAATAAATGTCAGGATGAGCATTTCAAATTCAGCCGAAGCTCTGTATGTACCTTCCAGATGTAATTGTACCTCCATCTTTGCATGTATTTTTCCTCAGTGGCTTGTCCTTCTGTCTGACTTGCTGGGAGTCTCTTTGTAAAGTACACCCCCAGTGTCTTCCCTCTTTCTGTATGAACTCTTCACTTTCCCCTATTGACTCTGTTGTGCGTTGTATATAGCAGTTAACAATTTCTGGCTAGGGAACATGTTAAGATTGCAAACATGACCCAGAAATTTACTTTGAGAAATTGTTTTTATTTTTCTTTTGCGCCATTCTCACTATGTAGTCATGCCTGGATGGCCTGGGACTTGCTGTCTATACAGGCTGGGCTTAAACTGAAGAGATACCTGCCTGTGTCCAGAGTGCTGGGGTTTACTTTGAAATGGAATGAAAGTTTTACTTCCACTCTGTTGTATGTGCAGAGGAGGTCTGATGAAGTTAGACTGACAGCCTCCTAACAGAGGACTCTTTAAGGTTGGTCTGGTCATTGTGTGGTGGGTGGGTCTGTGAGCAGTGGAGAAGGCTGAGGCATTTGGAGCCATGGCTCCCTCCTTGTGACTCTGTGACTGATGCTTACTGTTTTGTAAAAGGAGAAAGGGCAAGAGTTGTTTTTAGGATTTGGAGATTGTGCTTGACCTCTTTTGGAATCTAAGCTTTTTCCTGTCAGTGGAAAAGTGACTGGAATTGATACTTTGAGCCTTGGTGATTTTTCTTTACTTTCCTTTGCCAAGAATGGAGCTACTGCAGCCCTCTACTGGATTGTGGAGGTTGCAGCAATTTTAGAATCTATTAGCAAAAGGAGCGTAGTGAACTTAAGCTTGCTTTGGTAAGTCTTCTATACCAACACTTTCCCCCCATTATTT
Source organism: Montemys delectorum (assembly GCA_019843815.1). Lineage (NCBI taxonomy): Eukaryota > Metazoa > Chordata > Mammalia > Rodentia > Muridae > Montemys > Montemys delectorum. The sequence continues at coordinate 11,321 of JADRCD010177299.1, forward strand.
TATTTACTCACTTTACATCCTGATCGCAGCCCTCGGCCCCATCTCCTTTCAGTCCCGCCCTCACAGCCCCCTCCCATAGTAACCCTCCCCTTCTCAGAGTAACACCCTGGCACATCCAGTTGCAGCTGGACTAAGCCCTCCCATAGTAACCCTCCCCTTCTCAGTAACACCCTGGCACATCCAGTTGCAGCTGGACTAAGCCCTCCCCTAGTCACCCTCCCCTTCTCAGAGTAACAACCCAGCACATCCAGTTGCAGCTGGACTAAGGGCATCCTCTCCCACTGAGGCCAGGCAGAGTAGCCCAGCTAGGGGAAAGGGATCCAAAGGCAGGTAGCAGCTCCCCTCCAACTATTAGGGGATCCAAATGAAGACCAAGCTGTACATTTGCTACATATGTGCAGGGGGCCAATATGCATGCTCTTTGGTTGGTGGTTTAGTCTCTGTGAGCCCCCGTGGGCCCATGTTAGTTGACTTTGTAGGCCTTTTTATGGTATCCTTGATCCCTCCAAGTCCCTCAGTCCTTCCCCCCATTGTTTCACAAGACTCCCCAATCTCTACCTAATGTTTGGCTGTAGGTATCTGCATTTATTTTCATTAGTTATGCTAGGCTACTGTCTACAAGGATTGCACAGTATCATTAATAATGTCAGGAATTGGCTCTCTCCCATGGATGGGTCTCAACATGGACCAGTCATTCTTGGCCATTCCCTCAATCTCTGTTCCACCTTTATCCCTGCCCATCTTTTAGGCAGGACAAATTTTGGGCCAAAGGTTTTGTGTGTGGGTTACTGTCCTCCTCCCTCCACTGGAAGTCCTGCCTGGCTACAGGAGATGGCCACTTCAGTCTCCATAGCCTTGGCTGCGAGGAGTCTCAGCTGGGGTCATCCCCACAGATTCCTGGGAGCCTTCCTGGTCCTAGGTCTTCTCTCATCCCAGAGATGCCCATCTACCCCTCTGCTATCCCCACACTTGATTCCCACTCCAGTTCCCCTTCCCACCCCTTCTCCCAGCCAGTATCCTTCCTCTAGCCACCTCCAATGTCTATTTTATTTCCCCTTCTGATGAGATTCAAGCATCCTCCTTTGGACTCTCCTTGTTAATAGCTTTTTGGGGATTGTGGATGACAACATTCATACCCTGTACCTTATGGCTGATAGGTAAGTACATACCATGCATGTCTTTCTGGGTCTGGGTTACCTCACTCAGGATATTTTCTAGTTCCATTCATTTGCCTGCAAAGATCTCTCATGCTCATGGATCAGTAGGATTAACATAGTAAAAATGACCATCTTACCAAAAGCAATCTACAGATTCAATGCAGTTCCCATCAAAATTCTAATAAAATTCTTTATAGACCTTGAAAAAGCAATTTTCAACTTCATATGGAAAAACAAAAAATCCAGAATAGCTAAAACAATCCTGTACAATAAAAGCACTGGAGGTGTCTCCATCCATGATTTGAAGCTGTGCTATGGATCAGTAGTAAGAAAAACCACATGGTACTGGTATAGAAATGTACAGCTTGATGAATGGAAGACACTCACAGATCCAGAAACATATTTTTGGACACTTGGTCTTTGACAGAAAAGCCAAAACCATAAAATGGGGAAAAAAGCATCTTCAACAAATGATGCTGGTTTAACTGGATGTCTGTATGCAGAAGAGTGCAAATAGAACCATATTTATTACCCTACCCAAAACTCAGGTCCAAGTGGATCAAAGATCTCAACATAAAACTGGATATACTAAATCTAATAGAAGAGAAAGTATGGAACTTCCTTTAACACATTGGCACAAAAGACAACTTCCTGAACAGAACACCAATAGCTCAGGCAATAAGATCAACAACAACAGGGACCTCATGAAAGTGAAAAGTCTCTGTAATGCAAAAGACACCATCATTAGGACAAAACAGCAGCCTACAGAACGGGAAGAGGTCTTCCCAACCCTATACCCAATAGAGGACTAATATCCAAAATCTATAAAGAACTCAAGAGATTACACACAAACAACCCAAATAAGCCAATTAAAAATGGGGTACAGAGCTACACAGAGAATTCTCAAGAGAGGAACCTCTAATAGCTGAGAAGCACCTAAAGAAATGTTCAGTGCCCTTAGTCATCAGGGAAATGCATATCCAGACAGCCCAGATGCCATCTTATACCTGTCAAAATGCTAAGATCAAAAATTCAATTGACAGCACATGCTGGCAAAGATGTGGAGAAAGGGGAGCACTCCTCCATTGCTGGTGGGAGTGCAAACTCGTACAACCATTTTGGAAATCAATTTTTCAGTTTCTCAGAAAACTGGGAATAGTTCTACCTCAAAACCCAGCTGTACTACTCTTGGGCATATACCCAAACGATGTTCCACCATTCCACAAGGACACTTGGCTCAACTATGTTCAGCTTTATTCGTAGTAGCCAGAAACTGGAAACAATCTAAATGTCCCTTAGCTGAAGAATGGATAAAGCAAATGTGGTACATCTATACAATAGAGCACTACTCAGCGGTTAAAAACAAAGACATCATGACATTTGCAAGAAATAATTGGTTTTTTATTTTGAGACAGGGTTTCTCCACGTCACAGCCCTGGCTATCCTTGAACTGCCACCACGCCTGCCCTCTGACATTTCTAGGAGATGCACTCTCAGGGCAAACTTCCTGTTCCTTTGGGCCTTAGTCTTTGCTCTTCTACAGTGATGTGTAAGGGTTAGGTGCAGGATTTGTGCGGTCTTATCAATTGAGACTGGGCATCACACAATCTCTTGTTCTGCATTTTGATTGGTTGTGTTTGCTGTAGTAGTCCTTGTCTGTTGCAAACAGAAGTTTCTTTGCTGAGGGGTGAGAACTTTATTTATGAATGGCTGTAAGGCTAAATATTTAGATTACAGTTAGCTATCATGCTGTTTGGTAAAGTGGTGGGTGTACTCCAAGATCCGTGACTTCAGCAGCTCTGGGTAGTGGGTTGAGCTTTCAGTACCAGATACGGTTTTCCTCTTGTTGAGGAAGGCTTATGTCCAAGTAGAAAGCTGTTGGTTTCTACCCAGGTATGCGTGTCACTCCGCACCCTCTGGTTACCACACCATGCTGGTCCTTGGGGTGCAGAGACTTCTGGGTCGGGCGGGGACAAGGCTTTTCCAGGTCAGATCCAGCTTAAGTCCTCTGGGTCCTGAGTCCAAAGAGTGTGATTTTCAGCAAAAGGACTTAACCTCCAAAGGGCAGATGGGAAATTTTCCAATAAACTATATATGTATACATAGAAAGATTTTATCTTTAATTGTATATATGTTTTGCAATGTGGAGACATGCACATGAGTATAGGTCCCACAGAGGCCAGTGGCATTGAAACTGGAGTTTTACATGGTTTTGAGTGGCCTAACATGGATGGATACTGGAAACCAAATTTGGGTTCTCTGGAAAAATGGTGTATGTTCTTAACCACTGGGCTTCTTCTCCAGCCTCTTGTTTAATTCTTTCTACTAACAGATTAAATACAGTGGATAAATGCTGATTGCTTCTTTAAAAATTTTAATTCATGTTCAGAGCTTTGTCACTGGAACCTGAAGTGTAGCTGTCACTGAGCCTACTTATTTTGCTCATTCCCTACACACTGGTAATTATACTTTTATCTTTTTTGTCGACTGACTGTTCCTCTACTGATGGTTTTCTTTGCTGTGCACATTTTGATATTATGCAATCTCATTTATCAGTTAGTTATTACTTTCGATAGTGTGTCCTCAGGAAGACTTTGTGTGTGCCAATATGTTTTTGAGGATTTTTTTTAGACAAAGTCTCACTGCGCAGTCTCAGCTGGACTGGAACTTGCTGTGTAGCTCACACTGGCCTTTCAGAGATCCCTGACTGTCTCGTCTTTGTGACTGTTGCTAGGATTAAAGGATGTACCATTGCCTGGCCAGTACCTCTGTCTTGATGTTTTTGCTCTAACAGTTTCGAGTCTTACATGAGGGCTTCAGCTCATCTTGAACTGGTGTATGTAGGTTGACATTCTGAGGACCATTTGTTGAAGAAGCTGTTTGTGTTTGTCACACAGTACCAGTGTGTCTTTTTGACATCCTTGTTGAAAACCGATTGTCTATGTGTGCCTGGGTTTGTTTCTCTTCTGTTTCGTGGTGTACACACCTGGTTTTGCACCTTGCAGTATACCCTTACTGTTTGTACACTTAGAGCCAGTGTATCTGAAGTCAGCAGATGTGCTTGTCCAGCACTGCTCCATCATTGCTCTCGCTGCTTAGGGCTGATAGATGGGCTGCTCAGTGTCCTTCTGCCAGTTCCTTTAGGACTTTTTTGGATTTTGTCAAAAGCTTTTTCTGTATCTACCCATGTGATTTCTGTCCTTGAATCTATGTGATGTATTAACATTACTGATTTTTGTATGTTGAATTTGGATTTCTGGAATGATGTTCACTTTATCATTGTGAGTGCTATTTTTTTTAAGTTGTTGACACTGAAGAGATGGATAGTTGTTTAAAACTTGTTGCTTTTTTAGATGATCTGGGCTCGGTTTCTAGCACTCACATTGTAGCTCCCAACCACCCCAAACTTTAGTCCAGGGGATTTGACACCCTCTTCTGACCTCAGCAGACACCAGTCATATACATAGTATACAGACATACCTGCAATACAGACATACGTGCAGGCAAAATACTCACGTAAATGTAAAAAAAAGGTGTGTGTCTTATATGTGTACACAAGTGTTCCTGAGCAATGTACATTTTGAAGAAGACTAATTTTTTTTCTTGGTTTTTAATTTTTCAAGACAGGATTTCTCTGTGTAAGCCCCTAACTGTCTTTGTCTACCAGGCTGGCCTCAAACTCAAAGAGATCCCTTTGCCTCCCGAGTGACGGGATTAAAGGCGTGGCCAGCACTTGAGGCTTTGTAGACTAACTCTTGGGTATTGGTTCTCTCCCACCATGATCCAGGGATTGAAGTCAGTTCATCAGGGCTGATCTCAAAGGTGACCATCCTTTTTTATATTGAATTTGGCTTGCAGGATTTTTTGTTTTTGTTTTTGCTCATATGTTTTTTTCATCAGAGAGATTGGGCCATAATTGTTTGTATGTATGTATGTATGTATGTATGTATGTATTTTTACTGTGTCTTCATCTGGTTTGGATAGCAGGATAATACTGACTTTGTAGAAAGAGTTCAGCACTGGCTGTTGTGGAACTCACTCTATAGACCAAGCTAGCCTAGACATTAGAGATCTGCCTGCCTCTGCCTCCTGAGTGCTGGGATTGAAGTCATGTGCCACCATCACTCAGCACTTTCTGGTCTCTCAGTACATCTCCCTTAGGACTGCTTTAGATGTGTCTCATTGGCTTGGGTATGCTGTATTTTCATTTTCATTCAGTTTTCATTTAATTCAGTTTAATTTACAAAATTCTTGATTTTTTTTTTCAGTCACTATCATTTAATAATGTTGAGTCTCTATTGTTTGTGTGATCTATAGTCTATCTTGCTATGAGGGCAATTTTTTTCTTTTGTGATCAGGTATGATATACAAAATTATTTCACTTTCCTATATTTAAGATTTTCTTGGGCTGGAGAAGTGGCTTAGTGGTTAAGAGCACTGGCTGCTCTTCCAAAGGTCCTGAGTTCAATTCCCAGCAACCACATGGTGGCTCACAACCATCTGTAATGGAGATCTGACACCCTCTTCTGGTGTGTCTGAAGACAGCGACAGTGTGCTCCTGTACATAAAGTAAATTTTAAAAAAGAAAAAAGGAAAAAGACTTTCTTGGTGTCCTAACATATGTTTTCTTTTAGAGAAAGTTCCAAGGGCTGCAAAGAGATGCATGTTATATAGTCTGTAGGTACATTTATTTCGTGACCTGTGGTGGGTGTCAGAAGACAAAGCTTGGGGGACCACTCCCTTCCTCTGTCTAAACTCAGGGTATCGTGCTTGTACCAGGCCACGGGGAAATGTTTCCAATGAATTTAATCCAAACATTTCTATTGCTTAATTTTTGATGGAATGACTTGATAATTATTTCAAGCAGTGTGTTGAAGTCACCTACTATTACTGTGTGGGGTCAATCTGATTTTACAATATATCTGATTAATAAAATGCTGGTTTATGTCTTGTAGTATTTGTTTTTCATGGATTGGGTGCACTTGTGTTTGGTTGCATATATGCTTAGAATTGTAACATCCTTGTCAATGCAGAAAACACAGCTCTTACCTTAAAGGGAAGAAGGGTGTCTTAGTCAGGGTTTCTATTCCTGCACAAACATCATGACCAAGAAGCAAGTTGGGGAGGAAAGGGTTTATTGAGCTTACTTCCACATTGCTGTTTATCACCAGAGGAAGTCAGGACTGGAACTCAAGCAGGTCAGGAAACAGGAGCTGATGCAGAGGCCATGGAGGGGATGTTCCTTACTGGCTTGCTTCCTTCTCCTGGCTTGCTCAGCCTGCTCTCTTATAGAACCCAAGACTTCCAGCCCAGGGATGGCACTACTCCTTTGATCACTAATTGAGAAAATGCCCCACAGCTGGATCTCATGGAGGCATTTCCCCAACTGAAGCTCACTTCTCTGTGATAACTCCAGCCTGTGTCAAGTTGACACACAAAACTAGCCAGTACAATTGACCCCTTGTCAACTTGACACACAAACACATCACTATTAAGCCTCAACCCTTATGTTCTTATTTATCCCCAAGATCTAAAGTCCCACAGTCTTTACATATTAAAAGTTCAATCAATTTAAAATGTCTAATATCTTTTAAAATTTAAAGTCTCTTAACTGTGGGCTCCACTAAAATACATTCTTTCTTCAAGAGGGAAAAAAATATCAGGGCACAATCACAATCAAAAGCAAAACCAATGTCTGGGATCCAACTCACGATTTTCTGGGCTCCTCTAAGGGCTTTGGTCACTTCTCCAGCTCTGCCCTTTGTAGCACACATCTTGTCTTCTGGGCTCCAGATGCCTGTACTCCATTGCTGCTGCTGTCTTTGGTGGTCATTCATGGTACTGGCATTTCTAAAACACTGCTGTAACTAGGCTTTACCAGTAGCCTCTCATAGACTGTCTTCACGGTGCCAAGCCTCAACTCCTTTGCATGACACCTTCAGTCCTGGGCCATGAATTGCAAACTGAGGCTGCACCTTCACCAATGGCCTTCTATGGCCTCTCACTGTGCTGAGCCTCAGCTGCTCTCCATGACCCCTTCATGCTGTCAAAACCAGTACCACCTGGGTGACTCTTACACATTACCAAGTCCTGCTGCAGCACAAGGTACAACCTTGGCTACCTCTGGAACACAGCCTCTTAGTGCTCTCAGAAAACACTCCCCAGAAGATGTCACCTCAATGATGCTGGTCTCTTCTTAATCACCGCTAATTTCTTAGCTCCAGCTAACCAGCATCAATAGTCCCAGCAATGCAAAGTTTTCATTTTAGTAGTTCTGGTATCTTGTTAATCACAGCTGATAATTCAGCCCCAGCTAACCAGAACCACAGAATCTTCACAATCAAAACAACATAGCCCTGATAAGAGTCTTTAATCTTCCCTCTGAAATTTCACAAGCCAGGCCTCCATCTCTGCACTGTTCTCAACAAGATCTTCCAAGCTCCCACAGACATTCCACAGAGTTCTTAACAGTGGCTCTTCTAGCTCAAAGTTCCAAAGTCCTTCCACAGTCCTCCCCAAAACATGGTCAGGTTGTCACAGGAATACCCCACTCCTAATACCAATTTGTCTTAGTCAGGGTTTCTATTCCTGCACAAACATCATGACCAAGAAGCAAGTTGGGGAGGAAAGGGTTTATTCGGCTTACACTTCCACATGGCTGTTTATCACCAAAAAAAGTCAGGACTAAAACTCAAACAGGTCAGAAAGCAGGAGCTGATGCAGAGGCCATGGAGGGGATGTTCCTTACTGGCTTGCTTCCTTCTCCTGGCTTGCTCAGCCTGCTCTCTTATAGAACCCAAGACTTCCAGCCCAGGGATGGCACTACTCCTTTAATCACTAATTGAAAAAATGCCCCACAGCTAGATCTCATAGAGACATTTCCCCAACTAAAGCTCACTTCTCTGTGATAACTCCAGCCTGTGTCAAGTTGACACACAAAACTAGCCAATACAAAGGGATAGTTCTATTCTGGAGCCATTTTGATTGACTGTTACCCAGGAACACAGGTGTAGGGTACCCCAAATTCCATGTTCCAACATAGAAGCAGTTTCATAATTTTATAAGCTAAAGAAAGCCATAAATCCAGGCAAGTTTAAAATACATTGGTATGTATGCCAGAGAGATGTTTCCAGCAAGAAGGGGGCAGCTTTGCTAAGCCTTAGGTGTCATCTGCTGACATTCTTAGTTTTTGTGTTGGTGGAAGGTAGCAGTCTGTCAAATTCATAGATTTCAAACGTTTTTAAAAATCTGTTACATCACAAGATCTTATTCTGGCAGGGGAATGAGTAAGGAGTGTCTATTTCAAGGCTTAAGCTAGCCCAGAGTAAGGTACATGTCTCCTGGGCCTGTGACCTCTCCCCAGCACTGCAGTCGTCATCTTTGCCGGCAGTTTCTTTCCCGGAACTTTCTCTCCTATCCTTGATGGCTTGTTCATTAATTAGTATAAAGTGACCTTCTCTATCTGTTGTTATTAGCTCTGGTTTGAAGTCTGTATTTGTCAGATTAGAATAGTGGCACCTCTATTTTCTAGCTCCATTCACTTGGAACACCTTTTCCATCTTTCATTTAAGATAGCACACTCTCTTCTAGTGAGACGTGTTTCTTACAAGCAACAAATTAGGAAAAGCTTATCTTCAACCCATCCTTCTAGTCTGTTGTCTTAGGATTTTTATTGCTGGGATGAAACACTGAGTTAAAAGCAAGTTAAGGAGGAAAGGGTTAATTTGGTTTACACTTCCAGATCATAATTTATCATTGGAGGAAGTCAGGATAGCAATTTAAGCAAGGAAGGAACCTGGAGGCAGGAGCTGATGCAGGGGCCATGGAGGGTGCTGCTTACTGGCTTGCTTCCCCTGGCTTACTCAATCTACTTTCTTATAGAACCCAGAGATGGCACCCCCCCCCATGGGCAAGGCCTGCCCCATTCATCTCTAATTGAAAAAATGCCTTACAGCTGGATCTCATGGAGGCATTTTCTCAATTGAAAGTCCTTCCTCTCTGATAACTCTAACTTCTCTCAAGTTGACACACAAAGCCAGCCAGTTCACCTGTCATTTGGCTGGGAGATTGAGACCACGAACTAAATCTTTTATTTTGTTGCCTATTAGACTTGTCTAATTTAAATTTTTATTGTGTATATGTATATGGGTGTGTGCACCCATACCACATAGTGCACACGTGGGAGTAAGAGAATAACTTGTGGGAGTTGTTTCTCTCTACCTAGTTGGTTCTGTGAATCAAACTCAGGATGCTACTAGGTGGCAAGCACCTTCATCTGCTGGCCTAGGCAGCCAGCCCGGGTTTCTTGTTTAACCTCAATATTGCATTTCTCACTCTTTCTTTTTCTGCCTTTTATTGGGTTATTTGTATGTCTTAAACTATTTGTCATTAATATATAGTGTGCTTTTTATATCTCTTTGTTGTTTGCTAGTTATTCTAGTGGCTATGATTTATATTAAATCTATGTATTAAACATTTAATAATTTTGGAATGTATTGTGATTTTCCTTATCTCTTTGCTAGTTTTTTTTCTAAGTAAAGATCTTTTAAGATAATATGTAAACTTCTCTGACACACATTCCTTTAATAGAACATTAATGCCCTGGAATTGTTTTTCAAAAAATACTCATGTCACTTCTTTAGTTCACTAAGAACTTGACTTGATTCTGTCTACAAAAGAGATGTTTGTCTACATAGCCTCACTATGTTGATGTCTGTTATTAAGCAGCTTAGTTTTGATATGGATTAGAAATTTTCTATTTTTCTGTAACTTGTGATTCTAACTCTGTAAGCATTACTGATAGCCAGCTCTGAGGAAAGTCTTGGTGGTTTTTTTTTTGTTGTTGTTGTTGTTTTGTTTTGTTTTGTTTTGTTTTTTTGAGACAGAGTTTTTCTGTCCTGCAACTCACTCTGTAGACCAGGCTGGCCTCAAACTCTGCCTGCCTCTGCCTCCCAAGTGCTGGGATCAAAGGCATGCGCCACCACCGCCCAACTTTTTTTTTTTTTTTTTCCTTGATTTTAAGTGCTTCTGTTTATAAGATAGTACCTAAGCAGTCTCAGGACACACTGATTGTGATGTGTAATGCTGACACACCCATGGAGAGTGTATTTCCTTCAACTTTGTTTCATCTTCTAATAAAAGAAAAGATTTGAACCATGAACTAATTGTTTTTTGTTGTTGTTTTGGTTTGATGTGGTTGAGTTGTAGAGCCTAATATGTGCTAGCAGAGGCCGTAACTGTAATCTGCATCCCCAGCCACTTAAACTGGCATTAAAAAAGGAAAAACCCTCATCTGGGTGTGCATACTTGCATGCTTGCGCATGAGGGGGTGGCCAGTGGTGTGTTTGTGTACATGCGTGTATGTGTGTACTGCAGCAGTCATGTAGAGTCCTGAGGGAGCTTGTGGAGTAGCTCTCTCTGCCACATACGGGTTCCAGGGTTTGTCAGGCTTGACTTCACGTGCCTGGGCCTGCTGAGCCATCCAACCAGCCCTAGTGACATACTGTTTGTTTGTTTGTTTAGATACTGCACTTTAATTAATTTCTGTTTTTATACTACAGTCTGTATGACGGCTACTCTGTGATTATAACTTCATTGGGCCAGGCACCAACTATATTTTCATTGGGTCTGTACAGGTCCATTTACTATGTTTTTGTTAGTTCAATTCATTGATGGATTTTTTACCTCTTCCCCCTTATCAAACCCAAATAAATAATTCATTGAAGGTATTTTTACCCCTTTACCCCTTATCAAAATCAAATAAAATTTCAAGCACCAATATGACAGACAAATTGGAGAGTTTAGCAGACTACTAATGCTGTCAAAGTCTTTGGAGTTTTGTAGTTCACATTGGCACTGAAGTGGCGGGCTACTTAGACTTGTGATACTCACTGGAAAGCTGTTGCATGAAAGAGTGGAAAGTAAGCTTGTCAATCATCACGTTTCTCAGTCTCTTGTGTAATGCTCTTCTTGGCCAGGAACATTAATCTCGGTCAGTGCTAAGCAGTGAAGCCTTCCAGGAGAATGGAAGTGTAGACCTATATTGTTTCATGGAGTAGCCACTGTAACTTGTGTCTAATTTTTATTTATTTAAGTAGCTACTTTGGCCGTTAGAGATCATAGTGAACAAAACAGTTTAGACTCACAGCTTCCTCTTTTGTATGCGAAACTTCCTGAGAATTTTGCTGCATCTCAAGTCCAAGTGTGTTCTAAGCGTAAGCTTCTGAGAAGGCCCTTGTTGAACATAGCTTGCTGAGTGGGAGAGAGAGAGAAGTGTGTATAAAGTGATTGTTGTGGCCCAGCGAGTACATGAGCAAGTAGCTTGCTAAAGTCACAAGATACGTGAGTGCAGGGAAGGAGGGCCATGCATCAGGGGCTGAGTCTGAGGAGAAGCCTGTCTGAAGCCCCACCTCTGGATCTGGGTTGAAGTGAGAGCGCTTTCCCACTGCGCTCCTGCTGCTGCTGCTGCTGGCATGTAGAAAGCTGTAGAGTGTCGTAGCTCAGAGATGGAGAACTGAAGTCCATCTGTTTCCGTTGACCAGCTGAGTAGACTTACATACGAGAACTTCAGTAAAAGCTCAGGTTGAGGAGTGACAACATAGGTTGGCTTTTCTGGAAAAAATTATAGAACCTGAGAAATCTAATTGTATTAATTGTGGCACATAAACATCGTATTGTACACATATACAGATAATGCTTGTATATCTGTTCTTATAGATCCAGGATGAGAAGACTGATGAAAGCAGCAGCTAGCTGAACAGCCATACAATGCCCAAATCTGGGTTCACAAAACCAGTTCAGAGTGAAAATTCTGACAGTGACAGCAGTATGGTGGAGAGACCATATGGGAGAAAGGTACAAAAGACTCCTGACTATACTAACATAGCTATCAGATGAGCGTGTAAATGCACATGTGAATGCAGGTGCCCTTGGAGTCTAGGAACGGCGGTCCTAGATCTAGAGCTGAAGGCACTGCAGGTTTGATGAGCCAGTGCCGATCTTCTCCAAGAGTATGTAGTGCCTGCTCCTAACTGCTAAGTAGAGGATTTCTAATAATGGACTGACTGCCTTTGCATTGTCTGGGTAAATAGGTTCTGTTAATTTTTAAAAAATAGTTAATTTTTTTATTTATGTGAATGTATGCATGTTTGTGTATGTGTAGAGGTGTCCTTGGAGGCCAGAAAAGGGAGTTAGGCACCTGGAGCTGGAATTACAGGCATTTACAAGCTGCCACCTGTGAGTCTCAGAAATTAAATAGGGTCCTCTGGAAGAGCTGGATTCCATGCTTGTAACTACTGAGCTGTCTGTCTCTCCAGCCCCCCGAATACTTTGCTTTGCTTTGCTTTGCTTTGTTTTGTTTTGTTTTTTTCAAGACAGGGTTTCTCTGTGCAGCTATGTCTGTCCTGGAACTCGCTCTGTAGACTACCTGCCTCTGCCTTCCAAGGGCTGGAATCAAAGGCAAACACCATCATGCCCAGCCAGAAGGGTTTTTTTTTATTTTAAGATTTATTAATTTCATGTATATGAGTACACTGTAGCTGTCTTCAGACACACTAGAAGAGGGCATTGGATCCCATTACAGATGATTATGAACCATCATGTGGTTTCTGGGACTTGAACTCGGGACCCCTGGAGGAGTAGTCAGTGCTCTTAACTGCTGCACCATCTCTCTAGTTCCTCCCCATTGAATGTTATTTTCTTATGACATTAAATTTGATTTGAAAATTTTATTTTTTTTCCATTTTCTCCATCTCCAAATTTCTGTCTTGGGCTTTTTAAATATCAAATTACTTGTAAAATGGGTTGGCTAGACCCTTGTTTTACTTTTGAATGTTGTTATATTGTTTTTATAGAACAGGAAATACCTGTTCCTTGAATTTTCTGTGAAGATTCTTATAAAGATCACGTGAAGGGTGCCATCTTTTCTTTTGTTGTTTCAGAACATTTCTCGGTGTGCATGTTTGTTACTTTGTGTGGATCACTTCTCTTCTACCACATATGTTCCACTGTCACATGTGGGTCATCAGCCTCAGTGACAGCACAGTCACCTGCTGAGACTGTCTTGTGTGATCAAGGTAGATGCAGACTTTCTGTCTGCCTCATTCTGCTTTGTTGTTGTGTTGTGTGTAGCATTGGCTCTCTTGGAGCACTGTGGACCAGGCCAGCCTTGAACTCTGATGTCCAGGCCACTTGCCTCTGCATTAGAGGTGTGTGCCGCTGTACTCAGCTTCATTGCCCAGTTTTCGTGACATGTGTTTCTAGGAAAACTGTACTTTATTCTAGGCTTTCAGGATTTATGGATTAGAAGTAATAGTCTTGTAATTTTATTATTCTCCTGACTTATGTTTAAGCTCAGTTCCAATGTTTATTGCTTTTTTTTCCTCTTTTTACTCTCTGGTTTCTCTCCCTTCTTTTCTGACTATTTATCTTCCCTCCCCTTCTCTCTCCTCTTTATGTGTTTATTCATTGTAATATGTCTAGTGATCTTTAGATAGATGATTTGTTCTATTCAAGATATTATAGTATTATTTAAATTTTCTGTTCTTGAGTAAAAGTGGAAGCATGTGCAATAGCTTGGAAAAAGATGTTATAATTAGGCCAGATGTGGTAGCTGACACCTGTCATCTTAATACTTGGGAGGCTGCAGTAGAAGGGAGACTGTGAATTTGGGGCCAGCCTGGGCTACATAGTGAAGCCTTGCCTTTAAAAACAAACAAACAAACAAAACCCCAGAGGGTTGGGGGATGTCTTAATCGGGCGGGGTTTCTATTGCTGCGATGAGACGTGTGACGAAAAGCAGCCTGGGGAGGACAGGGCGTCTCTCACTCACCGCTCTGTATTATGGTTTACTGGTTTACTGTCAAAATCACCCAAGCAGGGCAGGAGGCAGGAGCTGACGCAGAGGCCATGGAGGGATGCTGCTTACTGGCTTGCTCCTCAGGACTTTAAGGAAGCATGTTCAAGTGGTGCTGTTTTACAGAACTCAGCACCACGAGCCCAGGGATTTCACCACCCATGATGGGCTGGACGTTCCCACATTGATCATCAATTAAGAAAATGTCTTGCCTGGAGAGATGGCTCATTGGTTAAGAGCACTGGCTGCTCTCCCAGAGATCCTGAATTCAATTCCCAGCAACCACATGGTGGCTCATAACCATCAGATACCCTCTTCTGGTGTGTCTGAAGAGACCGACATTGTACTCACATACATAAGATAAATAAATATTTAAAAAAAAAAAAAGAAAATGTCCTACAGCCAAGTATTGTGGAGGTTGAGGCCCCTCCTTTTAGATGACTCCTTTAAGTTGATGCAAAGCTAGACAGCACAAGTGACATTAAATTGTTGAGGACTCTGTATTTAAGGCATTAAATACATTAATGGGTTATAATGTATTTTTATATTTTAAAATTCCTTAACAGTATTTAAAAAATCTAAATTTTAAAACATTGTATAGGTGTTTTGTCTTCCTGCATATGCATGCATATAATGTTCATAAATGTACACATGCATGCACCAATGTGTGCGGTGCCCAAATAGATCAGAAGAGAACATTGTGTCCTAGAAACAAGAAAACACACAGTTCTGAGGTGCTCTGTGGACACTGGGAACTGAACCCGGGTGCTCTGCAAGAGGAGCAGCTGCTCTTGATTTCCAAATGATGAAGAGAATTTAAAATGCCATACTGTTTAGCTGGTATTGATATTACTTTATGTTTGATTTTTTTTAAAAAAAATAGAGTAAAGACAAGATTGCATCTTACAGCAAAACTTCAAAAATTGACCGAGGTGATATGGGCAAAGAAATGAGAGAGAAATCATCCATGAAACGAAAGCTGCCCTTTACAATCAGCCCATCGAGGAGTGAAGAGCGAGGTTCAGACACAGGTAGAGTAATCTATCTTCTACCACATCCAACATGCCGCCATATTTGTAACTGTGATTTCTTTTTTGCTTTTCTGTCTACTCCTCCTTTTGTTATTTGGTTCATAAAGAAATACTATTTCAGTTTTATCATGGTGGCAAAACTACATCTGTTTATTATCCAAACTGGTTTATGAGACTAAAAATACAAAAGAACAAAAACACTTTTCTTACTCTGGATATTTATTAGAAATCACTTAGTGCATTTGGAACTTAGTTTTGGGGTTCATTTCAGTAATGAAAAATTGCTTAGTAAAACAAGCATTAGAAAAAGATGTTGCTTTTTTGTTACCCTTTGGTCACAGCAAAGAAATTTAGACATTTTTGATTCATGGGTGATATCGAAATATGTAGCATCCCTCCAAATGAGTCTAATGGCTTACTTCATAGTTCTTTTATTCTCAAAACTCTAGCTCATCAGGGGCTGCCAGATGTGTGTCAGGTACTAGCCGTCAAGCCTGTTGTCTAGGTTCTAACACTGGGGCCTACAAGGTGGAAGGAGAGAACTGACTCCAAAAGCAGTCCTTTGACTTCCACACATGGGCCATGGGTCTGAGTCAGTGTTGTGCTCTGGGAAAGAGACATAATGACCCTAGTTACCAGCTCTTATAAAAGAAAGCATTTAAACTGGGCAGTGGTGGTGCACGCCCTTAATCCCAGCACTTGGGAGGCAGAGGCTGGCGGATTTCTGAGTTCAAAGCCAGCCTGGTATACAGAGTGAGTTCTAGGACAGCCAGGGCTATACAGAGAAACCCTGTCTCGAAAAACCAAAAAAAAAAAAAAAAAAAGCATTTAATTGGGGCTGGCTTACAGTTTCAGAGGTTCAGTTAAAGCATGGAAACATATTGGCAGACATGGTGCTGAAGAAGTAGCTGAGAGTTCTGCATCTAGATTTGCAAGCAGCAGGAAGAGAGTTTGTAATGGGCTTTTGAAACCCTAACCCAGCCCCCAGCCCCCAGCCCCAGTAGCACACTTCCTCCAACAAGGACACACCTCCTAATTCTTTCAAATAGCTACTTCCTTTTCAAATCTATGAGCTTTGGGGTCATTCTCGCTCAAACCAGTGAGCATGGGCACTTTTGTGAGTATGCATGTTTGTGTGTGTGTGTGTGTGCGTGCGTGTGTGTGTGTGTGTGTGTGTGTGTGTGTGTGTGTACACGTGTGTACCAACATGCACATGTGTACAAGTGCTTATGGAGCCCAGAGGTCATTGTCAGGCATCTTCTTCAGTTGTTTCCCACCTGAGTTTTCTTTTAAGCTTGAGGGCAGTTGTATTAAACTGCTGTGATCTCAGCAGATGTTGGGAGGAAGGGAACAGAGGAGAGGTGGGAAAGAAAGTCAGCATAGAGGTCAGCCACAGCGTGGACAGTGAGCCACGTAGTGGAGGGCTCCATGAACCGAGGAGAAGCCCATAGCACCAGAAAAAGCACACTTACTCTGACCAGCATCTGAAAAAGAGACAGGAAAAAAGGGAAAGGCTGTGCCTTTCCAAGTGTTAGCACAGCTGGGTATCAAGCCCTGTGCAGCTGGCCTTACTTGTGGTGAGCCTGCTTTCCTTGTGCTGCCCCTGTCGCCTGTGGGTAGGATGGGTGTCTCTCTGACAGGAAGTGCCCTGCTTTTACTGCTAGTGTTTTCCCTCTGAAGAGACAACCTTAAGATCATTTAAGAATCTGACTCAGACATCAGAGTCCCCAAACTCAGTAATTCTTGCTTCTGGTAAGGAGGTCCTCTAGATGAGCAGCTGAGCCCTCTCTCCAGTCCTGGCCAAGGATTTTCTTACTTAATACAATGAGAAGACCAGACATAGTCAGTCCAGACTTGATAAAACTCAGTTATGTAAGATGGAACTAGACTCTTTTTAATCTGTCTTTTCTGCCTTGCAGGGAGAGAGAATTATTTCATATTATAGTTAAAAAAGCTACATTAAGATAATATATAGCAGGTGCTTTGTAAGTACAATCACCTTTGTGATCTTGATTGTATTTGCTGGGACAGTTTCTTGTGCAGTCCTAGCTGGCTTAGAACTCAAATGCGTACCAGACTGACCTCACATTTGTAGTGGTCCTCAGCTTCTGCTCCCCATGTACTGGGATTATAAATTTGTGCCACCATGCCCCCATTTTAAGTATAGTCATCTTTGAGGGTTTTGTGTTTCATAGTGCTAGAGTTTAAACTCGGGCCTTGCACGTGCAAAACTGGCCTCTACCACAGAGCTATTTTTCAACTCATACCTTTGGTGTTTTTTATTTTATTTATTTTTTATTTAATTTTATTATTATTTTATGTGTATGGGTGTTTTGATCTCATTTTTGTCTGTATATCACATTCATACAGGGCCTGCAAAGGCTAGGAAGAGGGTGTGGGATCCCCAGAAACTTGAGTTATGAATTTTTTTGCAAGCCACCTGATGTCAGTTATTATGGATTAAGTTCTGTGTCTTTCTTGATGTTTACTCATAAAAATTCTAGCCAGGTATTCCTTTAATCCCAGCACTTGGAAGGCTGAGGCAGGTGGATATTTGACTTAAGAGGCCAGCCTAGTCTGTATAGTGAGTTCTAGAGCTATGTGGTGAGACCTTGTCTCAAAAATTATTAAATAAATAAACAAATGATGCCAAATAGTATGTGGGGTTAGAGCAGATTGGATACTTCCAAAAGAAGAAGACAAGAGAATCAATTAAACTATTAATACTTAATTTTATTAGTAAATATACTTGAAAGTCCACTTGAGCAATTGTGTTAATGTTCAGATAATGTAAACTGCTTTCTATAAGCTGTTCAGTTACATCATTTATTGGTTGCCATTCTTTTTTCGTTTTTGCATTTCCATCTATAGAAGCTATTTAAAACTTTCCGCTTACTTTTATATGAGTTGTCCGATAATTTTCATGGAATTCTTGTACATGTTCAGTTTAATGTATTTAGTTTGAAATATGTATATTGCTGGACAGTCTTGTAATTCAGCCAGCTCATCAGCTTGCTTTGCATTTAGTCTAAAGGTTATTTTGTCAACAATCCCCTTTTCTTGAATGAGCCTTTTTATTACTAAACTTAAGAATTTCACGTTTAAAGTTTTCACATTTATGTATTTCATGTGTATAGGTTGTATTTTGTGATTAATTGTTTTCTAACTTTTTTCCAAACACCTTATGAGTCATGTTTAACTAAAGTCATTAATAGTATGTAAATAATGATTCTGAAAAGATACATCATATGTCAATACATCGACAAAGTGAACCCCCTCCCACACACACACACTCACACACACACACACACACACAATAGTAAAAGTGAAAACACTGCTCTGGGTGTATGATCAGAGTCCTCTGTTGCTGTTACTAATTGTTAAGCAGAGATCCGTGCTCCTGACTAGTTGTAGGCTGATGATGTTGGATGATTTCTATCTTTAGTAGTAAATGCTGCAGTAATCCCTATCACTTGGAGTGGGCACAGTGTACCGACAGTCTGTGGTCTGGAGGGACTCACATGCATACATGCTCTTCTGTCGTGGGAATCATTTTGGCCCTCATAAAAAATATGTTTGATTTAACTTATTTTGGCAAATTCAGCTATTCAGCAAATACAAGTTGCTCTTAGCAGGGCAAATTCCAATAAGAACATTATCTCTTAACATTATTGACAGAGTTAAAAATAGCATTTAAAGAGCTACAGTAATAAGCAATATCATGGTGTTATAGAAACCATATGGCTACATTTCTAAGCTTCAAGGTACTCAGGAAATTGAAATATTATATAGTGGCCAAACCTGTATTTTAAATGTCTTTTGTTTTTCCCAAATAGTACTTTTGAAGTAGAGCCAGAGACACATCATTGCCTGATTAACTGGTGGTCTATCAGAGATGTTGCTATGTTGAACTCTGCATTTCCCTCCGTGTGCTTTTCCCTTTTCTCCTGTCTCTTTTCATTCTGTAGATTCAGACCCAGGACATACAAGTGAAAGCTGGGGGGAGAGACTTATGTCTTCTTACAGGACATACTCAGGTAACTGGATCAGCAGGTGCTCCTGATCAGCCAGTGGGTTCTGGCATGTTTATATGGGTACTGTATTATAAGGAACTTATTTTTAAACCAGTTTACACATGTTTGCTAGATTAAAGGAACTATTTTGAATTCACCGACATTTTCAGTGTCTGTTCTGAGTGAGATGCCCTGCATATCCAGCACATTCTGTCTCTGAACATAGTAGGTAGGGTTGTTGTAAACTCCACTTGGGTTCTGTGTAGAACAGTGTGGGAATGTCATTTATGTACAAAGCAATGCAGGACTCCTTGTTGTGGCATTGCTCAGTAGACTCCTTCCTGAGAGTGAGCGCCTAAGCTCCTTAGCTTGCCTTGTTATAAATTCTTCACAAGTACACTGATTTTCATGAAAAGTGTTTTGTTACTTGTTTAGTCATGTTATTTCTTCTTTAATATATGTATTTAAAAATATTATCCACCAAATTCTTTAGTATTTATTGATTTTGCTTGCTGGGTAGAATTTAACCATAGTAGATTAAAATATCAGGTCATCTAGACAAATAAATGCCCCTACTAACTTCTGTGTTAGAACTTCTACAGTTGATAGTAGCTCCAGTTGTGTGGGACTCATAATTACCTCATTTTACAGTAAAGAATAAAACTAGTTATTTGTTTTTGAGATGAGGTCTCACTGGTAACCCTGGTAGCTTAGAACTCCCTGTAGACCCAGCTGACTCACAGAGATCTGCCTGCTTCTGCCTCCTGAGTGCTGGATGTTAAGGTATGCACCACTGCACTTGGCAAGACTAGTTTTGCTCATTTTAATTGATCTTTTCTTTTTTCTTAAAAGTAGTCTTTCTGTCTCTGAACTTACTTAAATTAAAATCTTGTATAGTCCCTGGGTATTTCTGCCTAGTTGTTAGCATATAATACTTAGCTATAGAGATTGAAAATAAACCTTCTGTTTCTAATATCTGGCTTACTTATCAATCGTGGGCTGTCTGGAGTGGTGAACAGCTAATTCATCCTTAGCACTGTCATTGATGTGAGCAGCCAGCAGTTTCTGATAACATTGTTGCTGTGGAATTAGTGTGCCTTTCCAAAAGGAGACTGCTAAGCACGCAGACCAACCCAGACGTGACAAAGAAGTCTGCGGTCCGCCTGGCCCTGCTAAGTGGGGCACAGATGGTCACCTGAGCATGCTGGCTCCACCCCCAGGATGGTAGTGCAGACACTGAATGCAGTTGCCTTAATGTGTGCCCTTGCCTCCATTAACTTTGCTGGGAAATACCTTGTCAAGAAAACGTTCTCTTCTCTTTAATAACACTCTACGCTTACTTACTGTGAAAAATGGCAGCGTCACCTGTTCTGTTTAATATGCCAGGAAAAGGGGAAAGTTCTAATTTTCTAGACTGTAAGATGGGAACTCTGTTTCTGAAGTTCCGAATGTTAAAGAGTAAAGGAGAGAAAGATGGGTTTGATGTAAAAAGCCGTTTCAGCTTTTATTTTGATTATTATTAGGTAAATTTCCCAGATTTTTCCTTAAAAATATCTAAAGAGGGGCTGGAGAGATGGCTGAGCAGGTAAGAGCACTGACTGCTCTTCCAAAGGTCTGAGTTCAAATCCCAGCAACCACATGGTGGCTCACAACCACCCGTAATGAGATCTGATGCCCTCTTCTGGTGCATCTGAAGACAGCTACAGTGTACTTAGATATAATAATAAATAAAATCTTTGGGCTGGAGTGAGCAGGGCTAGAGCGAACAGAGATCCTGAGTTCAATTCCCAGCAACCACATGATGGCTCACAACTGTCTCTACAGCTACAGTATACTCATATACATAAAATAAATGTCTTTAAAAAAAATCTCTAAAAAGACTAAGTGGAACTTTAGATTTATGTTAGACAGTGAAAAATGATCATATTTATTAGTGTCCCTGTTTTAAAGTTTTGGCCCATTAGAACAAGTAAGCATGTGTTTTAGTTACTAAGACATAGCGGCCAGGCCGGTATTTCACAGGATAGATCTCACATAGTCTTATTGATTGTTTACATTTTACAACCTAGGCAGGTGTGCTGCATACTGTAGGCCGCAGCCCTTGGCAAAGGGAGGTCAGAGGAGTGCAGGCAGGAGGTGCTGCCTGTCCAGGGAGCCCCACTAACCCTGCCACAGAATACCTGCTCCAAAACCGCACATAACTCAAACTTTGAAATATAGTTGTCTAAGACTTAACAATTTTAAAAATAGTCATTTAATTGTCTCAAATTTTGCTGTTTACACCAGCCACTGCTCAGTTAACTTTCTTTTCCTAGTTCATGTAAAATGTAAATTTAGAAAGATGATTTTAGTAATTCAGAAAAATAGTTTATATTGAATACAAGTGTAAAAATGTTATGTATTTGGATCCAACTTGTCTTTTTCTGAAGTACTTACATATGTATTCATTTGCTAGTCTGTCTTTTCTATATCCCGGGTAGATACACTTTAAACTGTTATTTTTCTTTTTTTGTGTCAGAAGGAGGTGGCAAGCATGTCACTGGGTAGCTCTGACTGGCCTTGAACTCGGAGCACTCTACCTGCCTCTACTTGCTGATGCTGGGATTAAAGGCATGCATGCCCAGCATGAACTGTCTTTTGACAGTTTGAGGCCAACCTCAGCTACAAAGCACAGAGTCACAGGAGGGAAACATTGGTTAGAGAGTGCTCTTGTGCCAGGTTCTACTACTTCTCTGGAAACATCTTCTCAACTTTCTATTAATGTTTGGAATACTAAGTAATTTGATTCTAGAAGAGAAATGCATTCACTATATTTAAAAATTCTTGCTGGGCAATGGTGACGCACACCTTTAATCCTAGCACTTGGGAGGCAGAGGACGGCAGATTTCTGAGTTCGAGGCCAGCCTGGTCTACAGAGTGAGTTCCAGGACAGCCAGGGCTACACAGAGAAACCCTGTCTCGAAAAACCAAACCAACCAACCAACCAACCAACCAACCAACCAAGCAAACAAACAAAGAAACAAACCTAGTCTGAGGGTTTGTTTTGTTTTATTTTAGTAAGGTGGAAAGCCATTAAGAACAACAGTAGTTGTCCCTTTCCTAACATTAGAAAGCAAAGATCTACAGGGACTTATTACCAGAAAGAGTCTGTATTTTAGAAAAAAAAAAAAAAAGATATTCTCCAAAGACATCTTTAGGACTGTATAATAATTACAAGAAACACTTCATAGTTAATGATAGTGCAGAGATGATGAGAATGAAAGAAGACAGTGGTAAGGCTGATGTCTTTTTAAGTAAGTCTTAAAACATTTGGTTTTGTTTGGAAAAATCAGACATTAAACAAATGGACATGTTAGGAGTTCACAGAATGATTTGAATCACTTGTGAGCAACGAAGTTTAAAGTATTAAGACCTCATTTTCTATAATATTAGAATACCAATTTCTTCTAATTAATTGGACCAATCACTAACTTCTTGTGCCTTGATTTGTATTTTAGTTGATTTCTTAAAGCTTGTTAGATTTACTTCTGTTTAATTTTTGCTAAGTTCACATTTTATTAATAGTTTTTATAGTTCCTTTTTTGAGTATCTCTACCCTAATTTTTAAATTCCAGAAATAGATATCTAAAGTATAACCAGACCTTTGACTCACTTAGCCCTGGGATCTGAATTAATTCAGGTGACTCTCTCCTCCCCGTACCACCCCATGCAGACTGAGCTCCCCAGGTGAATGAGCGTACTTACAGAGTTGCTGGGGGTTCCGAACAGAGAAATCTGCCCTTTGTGATGGGTTTAATCTTTTAATCTTTGAGAAGGGTTTCAGGAGCTTTTGTATCTTTGCAGGGCATGGTTAATGCCAAGCCACACAGAGTCTTTAGTGTGTTTATAGCTAGCTTTGATTGGTATCATTCCATGGTCAGCTGTCCAGTCACTGCAATGCATTGATGGCGGCTTTTCTTCAGTTGAGACTTTAAATGCTCAGCCTCTTGCAAGATTGTACAAGATATTGCTAGAATTAGGGAGATAATTATAAGGCTCTTGGTATGTAGGATGAGCAGCAATACTGAATATTGTGTGAAAGAAAAGTTTTAAAGATATAATACAGTTGACTTCTTGTCTCTACATTCAGTTGATCGTAGATACGAATACTCAGTGAAAAAAACTACAGACTTTTTCCCGTCATTATTCCCTAAACAGTGTACTATAACAACTATTCCATAAAATTAACACAACATTTTGTGTCATAAGTAATTTGTACATAACTCAAAGCATATGGGAGGAGTCACACAGGTTGTGTACAAATCCTGAATGATTTTTCCTGAGAGCCTCGAGCCGTTGCAGGTTTTATTACCCGTACGGAACCCCAGCAAAGGTCCTTAGACATATCAAGGGGTAACTGTATTTAGGACTATTTGAACTGTTAAAGACGTTACACTTTAGTGAAGCACATAGTTAAAACTAAAATGTTCCTAGTAAATTCTTCTAATGATAGAATCAAGAATATATTTTTCTTGATCTTTCAGAAAAAATACTGCTTATGTAAGTTTACCAGTTTTGTCTGGCTTCCACTAGTAAACACACATCCATGTGCATGCCATCTGTCACAAAGGTTGTCTTGAATACTTACATTTGTTTTAGATGCTTACATATTTTATTAATCATTGTAGAGAAAGAAGGTCCAGAAAAGAAGAAAACAAAAAAAGAAGCTGGAACTAAGAAGTCCACCCCAGTTAGCATTCTTTTTGGTTACCCGCTCTCTGAACGAAAGCAGATGGCGCTCCTAATGCAAATGACAGCAAGGGACAACAGCCCAGGTAATTGACACCCACAGCCATTGAGTTACTGTGTCTTCTCAGCTGGCCTCGGTAAGGGTAACCTTGCCTTTAACAATTCTTTTTTTACTAGTGTGAATTTTTATCTTTTATTGAATTTAATTGGCACTATTCATAACATCAATTTTTAATTTTCTCACTGTGTGTGTGACATTTTATTATTGTATCTTTCATTAGATTACAAGGTCTGTAAAAGCAAGAATCCTTTATGTTTACTGGGCGTTAAGTAAGTGGTTGTTAAATAAAACATGTGATTTGAAATTGAAGTATTTGTAAGTGGGATCCTATGTAATTTTTTTAAAAAGTAAACTTAAATAAGTCCTTACTTTTAAGATAAAATTTAAAATTTTTTTAGAAAATTATTTATTTTTTTATGAGTGTGTGTGTGCTCACCTGAGTATGTTTATGTGCCTAAGTATTTGAGCATACAGGAGCATGTTGAGATTAGAAGAGGGTCTCTGGAAGTTCAGTTACAAACTGTTGGGAGCTACAAGTGTGGGCTGGGATCTAAACCCAAGTCCTATGCAGGAGCAGTAACTGAGCTCTCTCTAGCACTAGTTTATAAAAATAAAGTATTCTTTGATTATACTCACTGTCTTTTGGAAGTTTTAACCTTTATCTTTGCT
The DNA here is from genome assembly GCA_019843815.1 of Montemys delectorum. Lineage (NCBI taxonomy): Eukaryota > Metazoa > Chordata > Mammalia > Rodentia > Muridae > Montemys > Montemys delectorum. The sequence goes on from JADRCD010177299.1 coordinate 35,833, forward strand.
ATTCAAGACCTTGTGCTCTTTATTTTATTCTATTTTTTTATTTTTTGGTTTTTTTCGAGACAGGGTTTCTCTGTGTAGTCCTGGCTGTCCTGGAGCTCACTCTGTAGACCAGGCTGGCCTTGAACTCAGAAATCCGCCTGCCTCTGCCTCCCAAGTGCTGAGAGTAAAGGCAGGTGCCACTATGGCCCGGTGACCTTGTGCTCTTTAATATGGTTATTTCAACGTTTACTTATCTTTGTGTGCATATATACACATGCATGAGTGTATGTAATCAGATGTCAACTTGTTGGGATTGGTTTTCTCCTGCTATGTTAAGACCTGGGATTGAACTTAGATTGTTAGGTTTGGTGGCAAGCACCATTAGTCCCTGAGAGATCTCATTGTCTCCAAATTGATTGATTGCCACTAACTTGGTAAAGATTGGGCAAGTGAAAACTATGCTGAAACATTACATGGTTCTCTGAAGGGAAAATCTGTACTCATCTGCAGCCTATCCCCCGATGGCTGACCATCACTGCTGGAGAGTCTCCAACCTGGATTTCAGGGGTTTCTGGGCATAGACATACAGACTTGCTTTGTCTTGTCCTGTTGCCCTGTGTGTGCTAAGTCAGCTAGTAGCTACGTCCTCAGACTTGAGTTTCTTCTTTTGAGACAGGGTCTCACTAAATTCCCCAGTCTGCTGAGTGACTCCTATCACGCCTTCACCACCACACCAAGCTCTAGATGTGTCTGTCTGTTTGTTTGTTTGTTCAGTATGAGTGTGATCAAAGTGTATTAATCCACAAGTGGTTCTTCTCATCTAAGGATAACTAGTAGTCACCTTTCTGTATTAGTAGATATAGGACCAGAGTGGAAAGCTTATGAAATTACAAATCGTTAGCTATCATGCATATGTGCTCAGAGATTAGGGCTCATAGTTTTACCCATTTGATAGTCCTTTAGTACATAAGAAAGCCAGCAAGCTCATCTTGTTAAACAGTATGACTATCCTGGTTATAAAATTCACTCAGCATATTTCTTTCTTTTTTTTTTCTCTATCTATCTATCTTTCTTTCTTTCTTTCTTTCTTTGTTTTTTTGTGGGTTTTTTTTTTTTTGGTTTTTCGAGACAGGGTTTCTCTGTGTAGCCCTGGCTGTCCTGGAACTCACTCTGTAGACCAAGCTGGCCTCGAACTCAGAAATCTGCCTGCCTCTGCCTCCCAAGTGCTGGGATCAAAGGCATGTGCCTCTGCCACCACCCGGCAGCACATTTCTTGAGTTCTGTTGTATGCCAGGAAGTCTTGTAAGCAGTCGAGATTTGAGGAAGGTATTTTTTAGAAATAACTAAATAAAGAATTGTTGGTGAGACACTGTATTTGAAATCCAAGAAGTAAACCATGACATTTCCTTGTGTGAGAAAGGGAGGTAATGCTTTGAAGCTCTAGCCGAGCTGTCTCTGTCCCGCAGGATAGACGATGGAAAGCTGCATTTCATAGATTTCCTCCCACTTCTGGGAACACTAGGTTAGCTTAAGGACTTGTACATTTCCAAAAGTAATTGCCTAAGAAACCATTTTTTTTTTTTAACCTAGTGGTTCTGAAATTGGAATGAAAATGGAGAGCTTTGTTTTTTGATGTGCAAACTATCAAAAACAAAAAGCTGTGAATTGATTGGAGAGATGGCTCAGTGGTTAAGAGTACCGACTGCTCTTCCAGAGGTCCTGAGTTCAAATCCCAGAAACCACATGGTGGCTCACAACAATCCATAATGAAATCTGACGCCTTCTTCTGGAGTGTCTAAAGACAGCTACAGTGTAGTAACATATAATAAATAAATCTTTGAAAAAAAAAAAGCTGTGAATTGGGCTGGCAAAATGGCTCAGCAGGACTGGGTAGCTTACAACACCTGTAACTCCAGCTCTGGGGCTCTGACTCCTGTGAGCTTGGAGGGTGCCTGCACTCACCCATTGACACATACACCCAGTTTAAAATAATCAAAACAAGTATTAAAAGATGTGAGTCATAGCAAAGCATGATCCTGACAAGTCTCTCTCTAACTGCCTTTATTTCTTAGTGAAATGAGTTGAATTTGTGCATAATATCAGAAAAGAACTCCAGTGCTTTTAGTGAGTGATGTGAACACTGGTCCTCAGTGTGTTTTCACCTGGGTTTTAATATAATATTGCAACATACCCAGAAAAATACATTTTAATTCATCAAATTATTCATTAAGGAAACAAGTATATCTGACACTCCATTATCATTTTAAGCCAACTTCATGAATTGACAGAAAAGAAAAACATTTCTTATACTGGCTTGCGTTATTTTTAGTAATACTGAAGAAAGAAAGATCTCTATTTGAGTGGCGTTTCCAGTATATCTCAATTTTTTGTTTTGTTTTTCAAGACAGAGTTTGTTTGTGTAGCCCTGTTGTCCTAGACCAGTCTGGCCTCGAACTCACAGAGCTCCACCTGCCTGTGGCACTGGGTTAGAGGTGTGTGCCACCAGCACCAGGCAGTTTTTAGATTATCAACCTAAGAAGGTCTACCCTGTGTTTAAGAGATTACTACATTGTCAACAAGAGCTCTTTAAATACACAAAATCTTTTCCAACTTTTCTTTGTATTTTTGTTGTTGTTTTGAGATTGTACTTTAGTTACTACAGTTCTCCCTTCCCATTCCGCCTTAACCCTCTCATAAATAAAGCCTTCTTGCAGTTCTTCAAATTCATGGCTGCTTCAGCAGTTGTTTTACTTGCATGCATACACACACACACACACACACACACACACACACACTTATATGTATGTATTTATATGCATTTCCTCAAATATATCCATTTAGTTTACATAATGTTACTTGTATATGTTTTTCAAGGCTGACTCTCTGACAAGGGACAACCAATAGCTGTGCTTCCCTGAGGAAGGCCACCTCCCTTGCTCCTAGCTTTACTCAGGTGCCTGTAGTTCTTTGTGTAGGGTTGAGGCCTGGTGGGCATGTTTGTTGTATTATTGTATGTTCCTTGTTTAGCTCACAATTGGTGAAACTTTAAGGCTTCCGGTAACACCAGGGAACAGTCTCACAGCAAAGCCCTTGGACCTCTGATTCCTGGGGTTGTTCTGCCCCCTCTTCCTCAGGGTTTCCTGGTCCATAGGGATGGGAGTACTCTGTGGATGTAGTCACTGGACCCAGGCTCCCCAGCTCTGACTTTTCATTGGTTGTGGCTCTCTGTAGTGGTCTGTTGCAAAGAGAAGTTTCCTAGATGAGGGTAAAAACTACACTTGTCTGTGGGCATAAGGACAAATGTTCAGTCAGGCAGTGGTGGCGCACATCTTTAATCCCAGCACTTGGAAGGCAGAGGCAGGCGGATTTCTGGTCTACAGAGTTAGTTCCAGGACAGCCAGGGCTATACAGAGAAACCCTGTCTTGAAAACAAGCAAACAAAAAACAAGCAAACAAAAACAAAAAAAAAGGACAAATGTTTACAGATTGTTATTAGGGATTATGCTAGTTGAGTAAATTAGTGGTTATAGATTCTCCTCCAGTAACCCGGATTATGTTGGCATTAATTAGTTACCTAGGTCTCTGGTACTGGACATGGTTTCCTTCTTGTTGATCAGGTCTTAGTCCAGCAAGAGCAGTTGGTTACTGCCAGAGCATGTGTGCAGCTGCTGTACCTAGGTGACTGTGCTGTGCTGGTGGTTGATATGGTTCATACGTGGTTTGGAGCTTTCCTGAACTTCCTTTTTCCTCACAGACTCCACGCCAAGTCATCCATCACAAGCAGCCCCAGCCCAGAAGAAAACTCCCAGCTCTTCATCTCGACAAAAAGATAAGATTAACAAAAGAAATGAGCGTGGCGAAACTCCTTTACACATGGCAGCTATCCGAGGAGATGTGAAACAAGTCAAAGAGTTAATTAGTTTAGGGGCGAATGTGAATGTGAAAGACTTTGCAGGTGAGACTTTGATAATACTAACATCCTGGCTATAGTTTTAAAAAATCTATTTTATTCAAAACTTTTTTTTAAAGATTTATTTATTTATTATATATAAGCACACTGTAGCAGTCCTCAGACACTCCAGAAGAGGGCTTCATCTCGTTACAGATGGTTGTGAGCCACTATGTGGTTGCTGGGTTTTGAACTCGGGACCTTTGGAAGAACAGTCAGTCCTCTTAACTGCTGAACCATCTCTCCAGCCCCCTATTCAAAACTTTTGAAATATATATACACATATACACATATACAATACACACACACACACACACACACACACACACACAGATCTCTGTTACATTTCCATGTCAACAATTACATTTTGAATTAGATTTTGACATATGCAACTTATATATACTATGTAATTATGTAAATTAGTTTCTATTTTAGGTAAATTTGAGCCCATATTTTAATGTGGCTAATTCATAGATAATTGTTTCAAGAATGTTTATTACGTGAACATGATAGGTATAAGAGAGTGGTATTTATCTTTTCTTTTTAAAAAAAAAAAACTATACTTAAAGTTCCTAGTGTGTTTGGGAGAGTGGGGCCACAGCATGCATGTGGAAGTGGAGGGGGGGTTGTGGTGTTAGTTTTCTGCTTCCACATTTGTGTAGGCTCCAGGCTTGAGCTCCGCTCTCCAGGCTTGCCGCATAAGCACCTTTACTTGCTGAGCCTTCTTGCCAGCTGTCATTGGTTTTAATTACTCAGGTGGCATAACTCTTAGGAATGCAAGCAGTCAGACATGTAAGAATGTAGAAATTCTCCTTGCTTGCACAGGTCTCACTTCTTTGTCTTTAGCTACTTCATTTTTAATAGCATTGTACCCTTTCTTGTCACTTTTATTTTGTCTTGTTTAAGACAGGGTCTCTCTCTGAAGCCATGGCTGCTCATGAATGTGCTGTCTAGACCAGGATGGCCTTGAGCTCATAAAGATCCACTGGCCTCTGCCTCCTGAGTGCTGAGACTGAAGTCATGTGCTACCGAGCCTGGCTTTTCCTAACAGTACTATAGTGAATGTTCTTTTATTTGCTCATAGTTATGAAATGTTTTAGTAGAATTGAAATTACTATATTAAAGGAGATGCATAATATTATTTTTAATAATGGCAGCTTACCTTTCAAAAATTATGCATTCATCATTTTATATCTCCCAGGGCCTAGGGAAACCAAGCAAAGTGATCTACACCTATAAATCTCAGCAGTTCAGGAGGCCAAGCAGGAGGATTGCAGATTTGAAGTTAGTATTGTCTGTATAGGGAGTTCAAAGTCAAACCTTCTCTCAACAACAAAAAAAGGACACAAAATAGTCCTTTTCTTTCTGTCTTCTTTAGAATTGGATATTACCACATTCTTCGAGCACTGTGGAAGCAGAGGCCAGAGGTTCTGTCTAGGAGAGAAGCTTAGGAGGTGAGGGAGGGAAGGAGATAAAGACACTTATCCCTTCTAAGGGATGCTACTTAGTAGCTGCTTATTAATGTTTTCGTACAGTACAGAATGATACTCATTAGCTACCTAAAGCATACTTCACAGGTCACCTGAAGATTTTACATTTACAGATTTTTAAAGTATTAATCTAAAAAATGTATAAGAGCAGAATAAAGGACAATGTTGAAACATTGTAAGCCAATTAATTCCCCAGGAGATGGACTTGTTCAGTCAGTTCACTGCCATGTCCTGCCCAGGTGCAGTGGTGCCATGTCCTGCCCAGGTGC